>OY282641.1:98028215-98255273 GCA_958299015.1 Tetanocera ferruginea | reverse complement strand
ATATTTATAATAAAATATAAAATATAAAATATAAAATATAAAATATAAAATATAAAATATAAAATATAAAATATAAAATATAAAATATAAAATATAAAATATTAAAATATAAAAAATAAAATAAAAATATAAAATATAAAATATAATAAAATATAAAATATAAAATATAAAATATAAAATTAAATATAAAATATAAAATATAAAATATAATAAAATATAAAATATAAAATATAAAATATAAATATAAATTATAAAATATAAAATATAAAATATAAAATATAAAATATAAAATAAAATATAAAATATAAAATATAAAATATAAAATATAAAAATATAAAATATAAAATATAAAATATAAAATATAAAATATAAAATATAAATAAATATAAATATAAAATATAAAATATAAAATATAAAATATAAAATATAAAATATAAAATATAAAATATAAAATATAAAATATAAAATATAAAATATAAAATATAAAATATAAAATATAAAATATAAAATATAAAATATAAAATATAAAATATAAAATATAAAATATAAAATATAAATATAAAATATAAAATATAAAATATAAAATATAAAATATAAAATATAAAATATAAAATATAAAATATAAAATATAAAATATAAAATATAAAATATAAAATATAAAATATAAAATATAAAATATAAAATATAAAATATAAAATATAAAATATAAAATATAAAATATAAAATATAAAATATAAAATATAAAATATAAAATATAAAATATAAAATATAAAATATAAAATATAAAATATAAAATATAAATATAAAATATAAAATATAAAATATAAAATATAAAATATAAAATATAAAATATAAAATAAAATATAAAATATAAAATATAAAATATAAAATATAAAATATAAAATATAAAATATAAAAATATAAAATATAAAATATAAAATATAAAATATAAAATATAAAATATAAAATATAAAATATAAAATATAAAATATAAAATATAAAATATAAAATATAAAATATAAAATATAAAATATAAAATATAAAATATAAAATATAAAATATAAAATATAAAATATAAAATATAAAATATAAAATATAAAATATAAAATATAAAATATAAAATATAAATATAAAATATAAAATATAAAATATAAAATATAAAATATAAAATATAAAATATAAAATATAAAATATAAAATATAAAATATAAAATATAAAATATAAAATATAAAATATAAAATATAAAATATAAAATATAAAATATAAAATATAAAATATAAAATATAAAATATAAAATATAAAATATAAAATATAAAAATAAAATATAAAATATAAAATATAAAATATAAAATATAAAATATAAAATATAAAATATAAAATATAAAATATAAAATATAAAATATAAAATATAAAATATAAAATATAAAATATAAAATATAAAATATAAAATATAAAATATAAAATATAAAATATAAAATATAAAATATAAAATATAAAATATAAAATATAAATATAAAATATAAAATATAAAATATAAAATATAAAATATAAAATATAAAATATAAAATATAAAATATAAAATATAAAATATAAAATATAAAATATAAAATATAAAATATAAAATATAAAATATAAAATATAAAATATAAAATATAAAATATAAAATATAAAATATAAAATATAAAATATAAAATATAAAATATAAAATATAAAATATAAAATATAAAATATAAAATATAAAATATAAAATATAAAATATAAAATATAAAATAATAAAATATAAAATATAAAATATAAAATATAAAATATAAAAATATAAAATATAAAATAAAATATAAAATATAAAATATAAAATATAAAATATAAAATATAAAATATAAAATATAAAATATAAAAATATAAAATATAAAATATAAAATATAAAATATAAAATATAAAATATAAAATATAAAATATAAAATATAAAAAATATAAAATATAAAATATAAAATATAAAATATAAAATATAAAATATAAATATAAATATAAAATATAAAATATAAAATATAAAATATAAAATATAAATATAAAATATAAAATATAAAATATAAAATATAAAATATAAAATATAAAATATAAAATATAAAATATAAAATATAAAATATAAAATATAAAATATAAAATATAAAATATAAAATATAAAATATAAAATATAAAATATAAAATATAAAATATAAAATATAAAATATAAAATATAAAATATAAAATATAAAATATAAAATATAAAATATAAAATATAAAATATAAAATATAAAATATAAAATATAAAATATAAAATATAAAATATAAAATATAAAATATAAAATATAAAATATAAAATATAAAATATAAAATATAAAATATAAAATATAAAATATAAAATATAAAATATAAAATATAAAATATAAAATATAAAATATAAAATATAAAATATAAAATATAAAATATAAAATATAAAATATAAAATATAAAATATAAAATATAAAATATAAAATATAAAATATAAAATATAAAATATAAAATATAAAATATAAAATATAAAATATAAAATATAAAATATAAAATATAAAATATAAAATATAAAATATAAAATATAAAATATAAAATATAAAATATAAAATATAAAATATAAAATATAAAATATAAAATATAAAATATAAAATATAAAATATAAAATATAAAATATAAAATATAAAATATAAAATATAAAATATAAAATATAAAATATAAAATATAAAATATAAAATATAAAATATAAAATATAAAATATAAAATATAAAATATAAAATATAAAATATAAAATATAAAATATAAAATATAAAATATAAAATATAAAATATAAAATATAAAATATAAAATATAAAATATAAAATATAAAATATAAAATATAAAATATAAAATATAAAATATAAAATATAAAATATAAAATATAAAATATAAAATATAAAATATAAAATATAAAATATAAAATATAAAATATAAAATATAAAATATAAAATATAAAATATAAAATATAAAATATAAAATATAAAATATAAAAATATAAAATATAAAATATAAAATATAAAATATAAAATATAAAATATAAAATATAAAATATAAAATATAAAATATAAAATATAAAATATAAAATATAAAATATAAAATATAAAATATAAAATATAAAATATAAAATATAAAATATAAAATATAAAATATAAAATATAAAATATAAAATATAAAATATAAAATATAAAATATAAAATATAAAATATAAAATATAAAATATAAAATATAAAATATAAAATATAAAATATAAAATATAAAATATAAAATATAAAATATAAAATATAAAATATAAAATATAAAATATAAAATATAAAATATAAAATATAAAATATAAAATATAAAATATAAAATATAAAATATAAAATATAAAATATAAAATATAAAATATAAAATATAAATATAAAATATAAAATATAAAATATAAAATATAAAATATAAAATATAAAATATAAAATATAAAATATAAAATATAAAATATAAAATATAAAATATAAAATATAAAATATAAAATATAAAATATAAAATATAAAATATAAAATATAAAATATAAAATATAAAATATAAAATATAAAATATAAAATATAAAATATAAAATATAAAATATAAAATATAAAATATAAAATATAAAATATAAAATATAAAATATAAAATATAAAATATAAAATATAAAATATAAAATATAAAATATAAAATATAAAATATAAAATATAAAATATAAAATATAAAATATAAAATATAAAATATAAAATATAAAATATAAAATATAAAATATAAAATATAAAATATAAAATATAAAATATAAAATATAAAATATAAAATATAAAATATAAAATATAAAATATAAAATATAAAATATAAAATATAAAATATAAAATATAAAATATAAAATATAAAATATAAAATATAAAATATAAAATATAAAATATAAAATATAAAATATAAAATATAAAATATAAAATATAAAATATAAAATATAAAATATAAAATATAAAATATAAAATATAAAATATAAAATATAAAATATAAAATATAAAATATAAAATATAAAATATAAAATATAAAATATAAAATATAAAATATAAAATATAAAATATAAAATATAAAATATAAAATATAAAATATAAAATATAAAATATAAAATATAAAATATAAAATATAAAATATAAAATATAAAATATAAAATATAAAATATAAAATATAAAATATAAAATATAAAATATAAAATATAAAATATAAAATATAAAATATAAAATATAAAATATAAAATATAAAATATAAAATATAAAATATAAAATATAAAATATAAAATATAAAATATAAAATATAAAATATAAAATATAAAATATAAAATATAAAATATAAAATATAAAATATAAAATATAAAATATAAAATATAAAATATAAAATATAAAATATAAAATATAAAATATAAAATATAAAATATAAAATATAAAATATAAAATATAAAATATAAAATATAAAATATAAAATATAAAATATAAAATATAAAATATAAAATATAAAATATAAAATATAAAATATAAAATATAAAATATAAAATATAAAATATAAAATATAAAATATAAAATATAAAATATAAAATATAAAATATAAAATATAAAATATAAAATATAAAATATAAAATATAAAATATAAAATATAAAATATAAAATATAAAATATAAAATATAAAATATAAAATATAAAATATAAAATATAAAATATAAAATATAAAATATAAAATATAAAATATAAAATATAAAATATAAAATATAAAATATAAAATATAAAATATAAAATATAAAATATAAAATATAAAATATAAAATATAAAATATAAAATATAAAATATAAAATATAAAATATAAAATATAAAATATAAAATATAAAATATAAAATATAAAATATAAAATATAAAATATAAAATATAAAATATAAAATATAAAATATAAAATATAAAATATAAAATATAAAATATAAAATATAAAATATAAAATATAAAATATAAAATATAAAATATAAAATATAAAATATAAAATATAAAATATAAAATATAAAATATAAAATATAAAATATAAAATATAAAATATAAAATATAAAATATAAAATATAAAATATAAAATATAAAATATAAAATATAAAATATAAAATATAAAATATAAAATATAAAATATAAAATATAAAATATAAAATATAAAATATAAAATATAAAATATAAAATATAAAATATAAAATATAAAATATAAAATATAAAATATAAAATATAAAATATAAAATATAAAATATAAAATATAAAATATAAAATATAAAATATAAAATATAAAATATAAAATATAAAATATAAAATATAAAATATAAAATATAAAATATAAAATATAAAATATAAAATATAAAATATAAAATATAAAATATAAAATATAAAATATAAAATATAAAATATAAAATATAAAATATAAAATATAAAATATAAAATATAAAATATAAAATATAAAATATAAAATATAAAATATAAAATATAAAATATAAAATATAAAATATAAAATATAAAATATAAAATATAAAATATAAAATATAAAATATAAAATATAAAATATAAAATATAAAATATAAAATATAAAATATAAAATATAAAATATAAAATATAAAATATAAAATATAAAATATAAAATATAAAATATAAAATATAAAATATAAAATATAAAATATAAAATATAAAATATAAAATATAAAATATAAAATATAAAATATAAAATATAAAATATAAAATATAAAATATAAAATATAAAATATAAAATATAAAATATAAAATATAAAATATAAAATATAAAATATAAAATATAAAATATAAAATATAAAATATAAAATATAAAATATAAAATATAAAATATAAAATATAAAATATAAAATATAAAATATAAAATATAAAATATAAAATATAAAATATAAAATATAAAATATAAAATATAAAATATAAAATATAAAATATAAAATATAAAATATAAAATATAAAATATAAAATATAAAATATAAAATATAAAATATAAAATATAAAATATAAAATATAAAATATAAAATATAAAATATAAAATATAAAATATAAAATATAAAATATAAAATATAAAATATAAAATATAAAATATAAAATATAAAATATAAAATATAAAATATAAAATATAAAATATAAAATATAAAATATAAAATATAAAATATAAAATATAAAATATAAAATATAAAATATAAAATATAAAGTATAATACATAAAGTAATTGATTAATATTTCTCAAAATTTATTTTTGATGCCACATTAATAAACGATCAATTCTATTTAATTTTGTTCTTGGATGCATCTAAATCCGAATGAAAACACAAAAGTTACAACGTTTTTTCTATAGCAACTTTAGATAATTTCCAATTGAATGAAAATTGCAAAATATGAAAAACCCAAAATATGAACAATATAAGCAAATGTATCCTAAGCAAATTCAAA
This sequence comes from Tetanocera ferruginea, assembly GCA_958299015.1. Classification (NCBI taxonomy): domain Eukaryota; kingdom Metazoa; phylum Arthropoda; class Insecta; order Diptera; family Sciomyzidae; genus Tetanocera; species Tetanocera ferruginea. The sequence goes on along the minus strand of OY282641.1, from coordinate 98,248,722 downwards.
AACAACGACATCTAATAAGAAGAACAGCAACAACTACATCTCATAAGAATAACAACAACTTCGCTCTCTGTCGATTGTGTAGATGTTGGCAAGGGGAATAGGGGTAGAAACAAACAAACTGGTTTATGCATAGACAATCGGGCTAATCATTTTTGTTCTGTTGGTTGTTCATGCTATTCTGCTTTATCATTCAACTCGTTTGGCTTTCAACTCGTAGTTTTCAACACGTTCAACCTTTGGGCCCCTTGTCGACATCATGAAATTAACAGAAAAATATTTAACAGAGGCTCATGTTATCTCTTATTATAATATATTCTCTTTGTAAAAAGTTCGTCCTCCTGGCCATAGTATAATTAACGAAGTAATATCAGGAGTGAACGTACTCTCTCTGTCAGTACCCTTAATGTCAAAATCGGCCATCTTGGCGAATGCAGACAAAGCGAACAAGCCGAAGCAAACAAACAAATCTAAATTCAATGGAACATCGTATTGTGCTAAGTGCAAATAACATTAAATATTTTCGTTGTGATATTGTTTTATTATAACAATAAACTAGATTAAATAAATATAATACAATAACTGAGGAATAACAGTGACTTCAAGGTGTTTGCAGCGAATTGTTCTAAGAGGTCCGAGTTTAAGCAGCAGCAACAGTGACTGCAAGCAGCATCCAATGAATTGCAGTTTATTCAATTTGCACTTTTAATTTTATTTATTACTTTAACAATAACAATAAAAATAATATACAAAGCGACAAATCACAATTTTCTACAATTATTTAACGTAAACACGCGAGAGTTGGTAGCGGATCATTGTTTACATTTTGCCTATTCTTAGCGTTCAACTCGTTCGTAGATTTTGTATGAGCTCTCAACTTCGTTTTGACAATCACGGTTCGCTGCTCTCCTTCCTGATATTACTTCGTTAATTATACTATGCTCTTGGCGACATCATGAAATTAACATTAACAGAGCGCTGTTATTCTCATAAAATCTCTTGTTATAGTATACTCTCTGTGCTTTGGGCCCCTTGTCGACATTATGAAATTAACAGAAGAAGATTTAACAGAAGCTCATGTTATTTCATATTATAATATAATCTCTTTGCTCTTGGCGACATCATGAAATTAACATTAACAGAGCGCTGTTATTCTCATAAAACCTCTTGTTATAATATACTCTCTGTGTATCAAGTTAGTAAGTAAGTAAGTTATATCAAACAATTAAAATTTGAACAATATGAATTTTAAACAAACACCGATTTCTCAAAGTGCTTCTCTATCCACAAATGCAAACTTTTTTCATATGCAATTATATGCAAGACAACAACAAGATCTGCATTCAAGATCACCGACGGCAATGAGTACCAACAGAGCATAAGAAAGTGTTGTTGCTTTTAACATTGGCATAAGCAAAGAAAAAAAATAAGACGAATATGACAAAATTGTTTGTGTTATTTGTATTACTCGGTGCGGAGTGTTGTGTGTGCGTATGAGAAGACACAGCCTATGCCTAATGGCATTTACAAAAACAAATGTGCTCCAGGGGCATAGGTTGTGAGCATCTCTGGTCTAAAATATAGACAAAATCATGGTACACAAAATAAGGTTGCAGCAAGACGGAGAGAGCTCATAGACAATAAGAAAACAGAATATAAAGAAAGAAATGAAACAATGTTGGCTATTTTTATTTAAAATGATTAAAATAAGTGGTTTATGGATATTTTGAAATTATTTTAATGTTTTTACAAGTGGTAGATGGCAAAATGTATTACAGAACAGTAAAATTAGTGATATAAACTGCAAGACAGAAGCAGATGCTTTAACTATCACTCCCAGTCGGCAATGGCAGCACTTCGAAGCGCTACTAGCAAGCCTTCATATGGATTTCGAAGTGCTTCCACACTCATATCCAAGTACTTTCTTTTTTATATGAAATGGGAAAATTTCGCAGGCCTTCCGCTCCGATAGCTCAAAAGAGGCCTGATAGAAGCACTTCTTAAGAATGGCTAAAAGAAGGGGTAAGCAAAAAGTATTGAAAAAATATTTTTTTTCTTTGAAACCTTTATCTTTTTTTTATAAATTCTATGATTTAATCTTCTCTCCTATGTTTTTTTATGTCAGATTAATTTCAATCTATAAACTTTGATACAACAGTAGGAAGGGCCATTATTATGTCATATTTTTAAACTGATATATATTTTGACTTTAAACGAAAAAGTTGCACTGAAGTATATGAAATGTTAGTCTTTGAAGGGAAAAAAGTTTGTTGTGCTGCCTTTTGTGCAGAAAAAGAAGGCCTTCGAGAAGGGCTCGGAATAGCAGCGAGGAAAGGATGTGTTTGGTCTTTTAAAGTAGCAGTCAATGCAGGCCTTCGTTGGAAGAGCGCTGGCTTAATTGCCTATTGGGCTATTTCACACTGCACAAAAGTGTCCTATTGAAAAATTATTTGTTTATATCTCTTCTTTTCTGTTGTTGTTTCTTTCGGTAGACAGTTGATTTTGACAGTTACGGCTATGGGGAGAGAGCGCTCTCAGTTTTGCAGCAACCTTATTATTCAACCATGGACAAAATTATATCGTACTCCAGAGTATGCTTCCACTCTGATGTTTCCATCTTGGTTGCCTCTCTCACAAGTGCCAGCGTCGACGAAAAAGTTGCTCACCTCTTATAACAAGGTTGCTGCAAAACCGACAGTGCTTTCTTTCGCCTAGCCGAAAGTGTCAAAATCAAATGGCTGCCGAAAAACAACAACAACAACAGCTCAAGCAGTTCGCTTTGACATTTTCGGCAGTCACGCTCTCCGTCTTGCGGCTACCTTATTCAGTGTACCCTGGCTACACCATCAAAACCAACGAAAAGCTTTAACTCGTTGCCTTTGCAATCTCTTTCTATATATACTCGTTGGATCGCCTTGATTCTGTTACGAAAGGTTTTGGTCGATCGCAATATATCAAATCTAACTCGCTGGCAGCGCGTTGCCTTTCCAAAGCAGCAATTTTGGAGAATGTGGCCACGTGACTTTGTCTTGAGTCTGCATCAGCGTTCGAAGTAGTTTAAATCGGAAACAAACATTTAAATTGGCCAATACGTGATTATCCAAGAAGAAAATTTTCCTCCCCAACAATGTATCCTGGTGCGCGTGATGCATACTTTACCTGGTTCTGACCGAAAGGTGCGGGTTATATATTTGAAAACAAGGAAAGGCATGATAAGCCGACCGATTCACAAGATTGCGACATTACCCTCCTGTGATGCTCATTGAAAGTAAGACCTTTCAACGGGGGCAGAATGTTGGATTAGAACGCGTTAATTAAATGTAACTTTATTTTTTATAATCAATGTGTGAATTGACCAAAGCGATAACAGACACCATGCAACACGGACAACAAGAAGCGGACAGAACTAATACATTAAGAATAGACAAAGAGAAAGAAGAACGAAATAAATTTGACGAAGCGTGATCATAGAAAAAGTGTGCGCTTAAGACGAACGGACGTGTTTTTCCTTTGCTTAGAATAAAACAATCTAAAATCAATGTTTTCAAAAAATGCTTTTAAAAGTATATACAAAACTTTAACCTAAACTTAATTTAAACGAATGAAACTAACTAATTAATCTTAGTGTTTAAGTGGTTAAAATTAAGTTTTGTTTAAGAAACAAATAAACAGTACATGTGTAATATGTAAAAAAATAAATGATTAAATAAAATCAAATGAAGTCAGTAAAACAAAGTGTTTGATTTATTATAATGGGTGTGAAACCCACATTTGAGGGCTCAACCGGGATTATTAACATTGAAGCCAACAACAACAAGCTACATAGCAACAAAGTCACATCGAAGCCAACAACAATAAGCTACATAGCAACAAAATAGCATCGAGGTTAACAAAAGAAGCTACATTGCGGAAAACTTACAACGAAGCAAGCCACAAGATGAAACGTAGCAACATCGAAACCAAAGGATATAATTTGAAATTAACGAACAAATTAACTTATTGCGTCATACATTGAAGAATATAAGAAGAAGAGAGAGAGAGAGAGTGCAGTGCGTGCAAGTGTTGAGAAAGTTGCTTACTAAATAATTTATGTTTTCCTTTAGCTTATGGTGGTGAAAACAGGATCATGCGAAAGTAACCCAGTGGGCAAAAGCAGGGCTTTAAAGCGCTACTAGCAGGCCTTCATATCGATTTTGTAGACCTTCCACACTCATATCCAAGCCCATAAACTTTTATATGAAACGAGAAAATTTTCTAGGCCTTCCTCTGTCGCGACTCTAAAGAGGCCTGCTAGAAGCACTTCTTAAGAATGGCTAAAAGAAGGGGTAAACAAAAAGTATTGAAAAAATATTTATTTTCTTTTAAACCATTTCCTGTTTATTTTCTTTAATTTTATCTTCTCTCCTATGTTTTTTTAAAGTCAGATTAATTTCAATGTATAATCTTTGATATAGCAGTAAGAAGGGCCATTATTATGTCATATTTTTAAACTGATATATATTCTAACTTTAATCGAAAAAGTTGCCCTAAAGTTTGTTTTGCCTTCAAAAGTAGCAGTATTTACAGGCCTTCGTGTGGAGAACGCTGGTTTAATTGCCTATTGGGAAGTTAGTTGTTTATTACATTCACAGCTCCTTACTTCTTCGCATTCGACTGCAACTACAAAAGGAATGCACGGTTAAGCCGATCATGTCTTCATGTGATCATCTCCATACGTTCTTTATTTCGTAAAGTAAGAGACATACAACGTTGTGATAACATAACGGCATTTGACTATCGTTACGAAGATTCTAAGAGTAGCAAGAAACTAAAAGAAAAAACGAGTAAAGAACAAACGTATGCTGAACGGCGGTGTAGTAACATCATTTCGTCGTTGCGCATACAAAAATGGCCATGTGTAAAAATAAGATGTTTCATTTATTTTACTATTCAATGTATGCCCTATCTTCTCACCAATTGGTATTTTTACATTTATATTGGTTTCAAAGTTAGGAACACTAGAAGTTTTAAAATAAAAAAATATAAAAAATTGAGTTTGCAAATAACTCCAAACTTTTTAAATTGTTGTCTAACATCTTCTCTATAATAATTACGATCTGTGGCTTTACGTTCACCTTCTTTTGTAAGTGAAAACAAGCAGTGCTTACAATTTCCGTTGCGAATAAGGTTTAAGTGGATTATATGCATATTGTATATCAATACAGTACGGGTGCCTTACGTTTACATGCATTCATCCTACTTATTAAATAAAGTGCATTAGATTGCAAACACGAACAATTTCGAATGTCGGGAGTACATTCCCTGCACTTTATTTTAGTAGTAAAGGGTCACGATGCATGTCATACATTACAAATGGAGGCTTATAGTGGCGATCATGCCTGCGTAAAAGTAATGGACATTTGGTATTGAAGTTTTCATGCCCGCGAATGAAAAATAAGTAAAGAATAATCCATTATGTAAGGATGGATTTTCCCACTGGGCAGTGATGCACAGTGTTGGCAGAGCTTCCAACACAAGCGTAACATTTTTGTTTTAGTATGTGTGTACAAAACAAAAATTTAAGAAAAATATTTGCGTATAAGATATAGGGATGGGCAAAAACGGTCGGTATTTGAGGGCGATAGGTTTTTAAAAAAAAAACCGACTTTTTTTCGGTGTTTTTTTTAGATATAAAACAACCGTAACACCGGTGTAAAATATAAAAAACCGACCGAAAAATCTTCTGAAAAATGCAACCCTGACAAAAAAACGGCAAAGGTAAAAAAAGCTAAAAAATTAAATTTCCAATCGTTTGTCAGCAAAAAAATGAAAAGTGAAGTGTGGCGTTATTTTAAAAAAATAAATAATAGTTTGGCAGAGTGTAACCTCTGCACCAAAAGATTAAAAGTGTCAGGTGGCACATCAAATATGCGCCAACATCTAGGGAACAGGCACTCAGTGAAGATGCCAAAAAAAGTGAGCTTTTGAGGTAAAGTCGCCTAGTGGATTCACACTTTAGTCAAAGAGTTTTTTAAATCGTATAGACGGAAAATACTGGTCCGAATGCAATTAAATCCATCAGATGGATCAAACGATTGAAGATTAAAGACTAAAGTCAACTTTAGTACCTTTATCTCATTTAAAAGTAGTAAACAGTAATATAACTACTATTTTATTAGTTAAAAGTTAAAACATACATTGATTTCAAATGCTTTTGGAGCCAAAAATTTGCAATTATTTTCATTCTTAAAAACCATGATACAGTAACAACGTAGATGTCTCAGAATCTAGCTATCTTAAAATATGCTCTTGTTTACTTTTCTCAAGCAAAGTTTCAAGATTTTTTGAAAATAATGTTTTATTTTCTTTGGACTTTTTTATATAACTCTGCGTCTACACGACACAGTTGTTGTAACAATTATTTCAATCCATATAAGTTGTCAAATTTTTTTTCAAATGCAAGAAAATGTTCTATCGTAGAGGGGATTTATGCATTGAAACTTGTCGCATGAAACTTTCTTCAATTTTCTTTTAAAGATATTCTTCAACGCATTGAAGAGAATTTGCTTTCAAAATTCAACCAGCAACGAAAATATGAAAGAATAACGTCAAAAAAGTTTCATGAAATCAAAGCCCGAGATACTTTTTTCATTCACTTTCGTTTCCTACTCCGCTCCCTCACTTTTGACAGTCTCATACGACTAGTTTCACTGTATAAATCCCCTCGTATGTGGGTAAAACAATTGCCTGAAAATAACTGACACTTGTTTCGTCATTTAAAAATTCTACTCAGGGGCGGATCTATCTTAGGGCTTTTTGAGACCCGTGGATACAAAGGGCCCAAACTCTTATTATAATACGTCATTGTGCGATTGAAAACATTTTTACTTGAAATCAATTAAAACCTTACTAAGTACAGTCTAATTAAGAGTCTTACACCTCTTGAAGTGCAATGTTTATGCTTATTTCCGAAAAGAAACTTGTAATAATTCGTAACGAGGGGACGAATTTAAACTTCAAATAAAAGTGGGGAGTCGCAATGTAAATAAAAACTCGAAAGGTTTAAAAGAACTTGTTGATCGCACAAAGTCGGTTTTATTATTAAAAACTTATGAAAATAAAGAATAAGAGCCGCAGTTGCTTATTGAACACCGCTGTATCGACAATTTACAGGGTGTTCACCGGTGGACCGAACATGCCGCCCGCCTTGCACGAGTGCAAGACGCTACCAGGAACCCTGCCCTGATAAGACCCACCCAAAGATGGAGTTTTGGGCCAACGGCATGCTAAACCCAGCCGGGAGACTGCCAGGCTGCATTATTCGCGCGTAGACATCGACACCCAGAATGAGCCTTAGTGGAGCTCGCTTGTAAAAGAGAGGATCAGCCAGATTGATGTGCGGATAGCTCTGGGTGATCCTCTCGTCGATGTCTTTCGCCGGCGTGACGACCTCCAACCGGCGCTCAACCAGAGCTGTCGTGTGTACCTGGACGCTCGATCCATAACGACCTCGCAGCGCTAGCGTACATACTTCCCGACCATCTACCATGCTCGTTGGAAGCCTCCATTTTCGTACCAACTCGATGGCGATTTTGGTCTGAGGGAGGCACGCATCGAGGAGAGCACGTTCCTGCACTAGGCCACCATTAGCCCAGGTACTCACGACCGCTGTGGGGAGCAGCGAGACAACGCGTTGAAGGCTCGTCGTTGTTGGTCTTGTGGGGGAGACCGCTTCGAGAATTGGTCCCTCGACGATGTCGCAACTGGAAGCATCGACTGCGGTCTCTTCTGGGAAGGGGACCGCTTCGGAAAGTGATTCCTCGAAGCCGACGCAGACGGTACTGGCAACTGCGGTCTCTTCCCAGATGAACTCTTCGGTTCCACCCCAGACCTCGTTGCTTCGCGAGCAGCTGCTGATGTAGGCTGCAGTTTAGGCTGCTTTGCGCGAGAACGTCTTCCACGCCTTCTTGAATGGGCTCGACCTGTTCGGGCCCGAGTGTGCGAATGCAGCATGCTGTGGTGATCTTCACCGCAGTGACGGCATCTCACATCGCTCCGACAGTCCCTTCGCATATGAACGGCTGAAAGGCAGTTGGAACAGTAGTAATGGAGTAGTACTGTTCTCAACCGCTCCTCCAGGTTCATAGCTATGAACCGCCGGCACGACATAAGATTATGCTCCATGGAGCACAAGCGACACTTTGGGATCATGTCGCTGCGCGTCACCACGGGGACCACACGGGACAGCACACTTCGCACTGGACTCGATGGCGAAGAAGCACTGGCTGCGGGGACTGGTGCACGCTCTCGCACCGTGTCGGTCTCGCTCATTGCCATCTCGGAGTCCGTCTGGAGAAGCATCTCTTCGAGCAGGTCAAGTACGATGTTGGTGGTTGACATTCTGAAACGAGACGGAAAAAGAAAAGAAAAAGAAAAGAAAAGAAAAGAAAAGAAAAGAAACATGTAAGAGAATAAAAATGGTGACGGAGCTAGGTCGGCGGTATTGCGACCAGCTTCACTATAGGTCGTGTTATGCAACCTCTCCCGGTGCGGATGTCCGCAACACGGACTCTATTGTCGCTACCGACATAGGTTTTTAAAATTCAACCGATTCGCCATTCATTCGCGGGTAAATTATCATCTTTGACAACAACTAGGTCGTTGACATTGATGTCTAATTGAGGAATTTTCCATTTCGAACGCCGATGCATCTCTTTCAGGTATTCATTTTTCCATCGGTGGCAAAAGTGCTGATGCATCGCCTTGATTTTTTGCCAACGATTGACAAAAGTCAGAGGCTGATCAGTTATTTCTGGCTCCACTGGAGATAGCAGTGGGCCGCCGACCAAGAAATGACCTGGAGTAAGAGACTGAAAATCAGAAGGATTTTCGGACATGGCGGAAAGAGGCCTCGAATTAAGACACGCTTCGATTCGATTCAGTAAAGTTGAAAATTCCTCGAAAGTATACTTCATACTTCCGGCCATCTTTTTGAAATGCGTCTTAAAGCTTTTTACTCCAGCTTCCCATAAGCCTCCCATATGGGGAGCACCAGCGGGAATGAAGTGCCATGCAATTTCTTGATGCGAATACTGGGATAGTATTGCATCATGTGACGCAGTTAAGAAGGCTTTGAAATCCTTTTTGAACGTGTTTGATGCTCCAACAAAGTTTGTACCGTTGTCGGAGTACACGTCAGCTGGGCAGCCACGTCTCGCAGTGAATCGAGAGAAAGCTGCCAGAAAAGTAGCGGTCGATAGATCGCTAGTGGAATCGTACTAAAAGGCGTGAAAAGTGACAATTATATGGTAATATAATTGGATGCCTTTCATCATATGATAGGATTGGTGAAGAGGCTAGCCGTCCACCAACACGCATTAACTTGTCGTTGTTCAACAATGGATTTAGAGCAAGAATGGGGCTCTTTGCTCCAATTATCTGATTTGTTTCCAAACAGTGATATTCGTTTGGAAAAGCTACTTTTTGACATAAGAGTGCCAATCGTGTTTTCACAAATTTGATTTCTGCCGTTTCTAGGCATGTTGATTTTTTTGAAAAAGACACACGATACTTGGGGTGGGAGCGATGCAGAAAGCGAAACACGTACGCTAACACTCTCAATCCACGCGATAGCGAGGAAAACCGGTCTAAAATATCTTCATATTTCGAAAAATATGCAAAGTGTATCTTAACAGCTTTGCGCTCAAGCGAAGTTTCTAGAGCAGGAGGTTGCGTCATTCTTGGCCAAGCCGATCGTTCGAGCGAGAGCCAAGAAGGTCCATGCCACCAAAGGGTATTATCGACTAACTCTTGTGGCGTAACTCCACGCGTTGCTAAATCTGCAGGGTTCTCATGCGTGTCTACATGAAACCAATTGTGAATTCCGACCTACTCTGCCACCTTCGAAACTCTATTGGCTACGAAGGTCGTCCAGGAACAGGGGGGCTTACAAAGCCACGCAAGCACTATTGTGGAATCAGTCCAGCAATATAAGCTTTGCCTTTCAATTTCAAGGTGCGATAATAAGGTGTCTACCATATCCGCGAGAAGTGCTGCACCACATAATTCAAGACGCGGTAGTGAGATCGTCTTGACTGGAGCAACTTTACTTTTCGCATAAAGCATATGACTGACAACACAATCATTTTGTTTTACGCGAATGTAAATCGACGCTGCGTATGCTTTTTCAGAAGCATCGCAAAAGGCGTGAAACTCAACGTCGGAATCAGGTGAAAACCCAACAAAACGTGGTATGCGAATTTTATTGATGTTTTCATAATCTAGCAAAAGAGATTGCCAAGATTGAAAACTGTATAATGGGAGATTTTCATCCCAATCAATTTCATCCAACCAGATGCGCTGCATTAGAATTTTTGCTGTCACCACAATGGGTGCCAGCCAACCTGCAGGATCGAATAGTTGGGCTATCATTGATAATACTTCACGTTTTGTATACGATGATTTAATCTCAAGACGCTTAGCGGTAAAGTAGAAAAGATCTGAAGTGGCATTCCAACGAATTCCTAACGCTTTGGCGCAACTTGCATCTTCTAACTTTAAAAAGTCTTCATGAAAAAGATGCTCTGTAGGTAGGTCTACCAAAATGCTTGAAGCATTTGCAGTCCATTTTCGCATAGTAAAACCTGCAGAGTCTAAAGCAGCGTTAAGCTCATTTCTAGCCTTTATTGCGCTTTCCACATCGTGAGCTCCAGCAAGAGCGTCATCGACATATGTGAAATTTCGCAAAATTTGAGCAGCAAGGGGATATTGCTGCTGAACATCATGTGCTAATTGCAGCATGGTTCTAATGGCTAAATATGGAGCACAGTTTAGGCCAAACGTAACTGTCTTGAGCTCATAATCCTGAATCATATCATCAGGTGAGCTTCGAAATAGAATTCGTTGAAAAGCAGAATGTTTTGGATCAACAAGAATCTGGCGGTACATCTGCTGGATGTCACCATTAAAAACGTATTTGAAAAACCGCCATTTCAATACCAGGAGCGTCAAATCAGCTTGAAGAACAGGGCCTGCGTGCAGGACATCGTTCAAGCTGACCCCATTCGAGGTGGGACTTGACGCATTGAATACTACCCGAACCTTTGTTGTAGTGCTCTCTGGCTTCATTACTGCGTGATGCGGCAAATAATAATGAGATGGTGACTTTTCAAATATTGGAGCTGCAACTTTTTCCATGTGACCCAATTTGAGGTACTCATTCACCACTTCTTTGTATTGCGTTTTTAGCTCTGGATTTTTGTTCAATCGAGCTTCACTTCTAGCCCACTGCTTGAAAGCTATACCTCGAGAAAATCCAAGATTAATATCATCAGGGAATTCATTTTTAAATGGTAAGGTAACTATGTATCGACCTTTGTTATCGCGTTTTGTGGTTTTCTGATAGTTTTCCTCACAAAACTTATCAGACTGGGATAAAAATTGTTTTTTAGGTAGTTCCTCCAACTCCCAAAAACGTGCGATCTGTTGATCGATCGCAACTTCACTATAATGGCTCAAACATGTTGTAAAGCTGGATATTTCGTTACAAGGCATAGGGCCTGTGAAAATCCAGCCGAAAACTGTTTCTTGCGCCAAAAGTGAGCCAAGAATATTGCGTTGAATGCCATCGAGAATGATGGCAGGGTACAAATCGCCACCGATAAGTACGTCAACTTGGTCACTTCTGAAGAAGTGCGGGTCTGCCAGTTGTAAATTGCACAAAGAAGGATCAATGGAGCATGACGGCAGATTCCCAGTTAAGCGTGACAGCACAAATGCTGTAGCTTCTATTTGAAATTGCCTATTAATAGGCGAACTGAGAATTATTTCGCAAGCTTTCGTCACTTGCGCTGAAACTGCGTTATTAAGCCCCGAAACTTGAGCGCTTACGGCTCTTGTGGGTAACTTCAATAGCTTCTGCAATCTTTCAGAAACGAACGTACCTTCAGAGCCAGAGTCGATCAGAGCTCTGGTTGTGTACGCTGATCCTAGGTGACAGACGGTCACCATTGCTGTACCAAGCAATACGTGCTTGGTAGTGGTAGCGAAGCATGATTGAACGTCATTGCTAGTGGACTGTATTTTGGTAGAATGGGATTGTGTGTTAGAGCCCGGGGGGTTGGGTCGAGAGCTCGACCTACTTGAGTCAACACTCGAAGTAGGGGATTGGGGTGGAGTCGAGTCTCGATGCAAGAGAGTATTATGACGTTGTTTGCACATCACACACGAATACTGACTCTTGCACTCTTTCACCTCATGAGAATAGGCTAGGCAATTGAGGCAAAACTTATTTTGCGAATCATTGCTAGCCGATTTTGAGTATCCATTCTCAGAAAACGGGGACAAAAGCGAAGTGCGTGCTGTTCGTTAGAGCACAGCTTACAAATCGCTGAAGTAATTTTAACTTGGTAATTATTTAATTTTTTACCAGATGAATTGCTCTGGTTTGGTTTAGAGTTGGAGGAAGATGTAGCAAAGTTTTGTCTAGGTATTGCGCCGCTAGAGCTGCTAATATCAGACACGGTTTCAAGAGTTTGAAACCGACTCGTGAGGAAGGAATCGAGATCAGTCCATTTAGGAATTTCGTTTTTATTCGAAATAGACTGCTCCCATAAGGAGAGCGTGACCTCTGGCAATCTTGTCGAACATTGGTAAACAAAGATTGCATCCCAGTTATTGATATCAATGTTGTGCATTTTTAAAGCAAAAATACAACCATTGATATCTCTTTGTAGTTTTTTAAGTTCTGTGCCAGATTCTTTTGGCACATGGGGCAAATTAAATAATATTTTTAATTGGCTGTTGACAATGATACGCTTGTTTTCGTATCGGTCAGATAAATCTTGCCAAGCTTTTGCAAAACCATCATTGGTTAAAGGAGATTTTCGTACAATCTCTTTTGCTTCTCCCCGTGTTTTTTGATTTAAGTGGAATAACTTTTCCACTGACGTTAACCGCGAGTTCATTATGTAAATGGCCGTAAACATGTCTTTGAAGGACGGACATGAGAGGTAATCACCACTGAAAACCTCAGTATCGCATGGTGGCACAGGCATGCTGTGGCCCATGGCTGCCGCCGGCTCTGAAGCAATTGTGTGCTTCGAGGGCTTATTCTGAGAAAACTCAGAAATTCTTTCTGCTACCCGTATATAAGATTGATAGCAGGCGCGATACTTTTTTTTAATTGATTCAAGATCTGAATCGTCGTCATTGGACATTTTGTCCAAACAAGCATCATATGCGGCTTTAACTTTTCTCCACTGGGCTTTTAGCTCTTCACTTTGAGCCTCCAGGGAGAAAACGTCATGAGTTTAACTTTTCCACTGACGTTAACCGCGAGTTCATTATGTAAATGGCCGTAAACATGTCTTTGAAGGACGGCCATGAGAGGTAATCACCACTGAAAACCTCAGTATCGCATGGTGGCACAGGCATGCTGTGGCCCATGGCTGCCGCCGGCTCTGAAGCAATTGTGTGCTTCGAGGGCTTATTCTGAGAAAACTCAGAAATTCTTTCTGCTACCCGTATATAAGATTGATAGCAGGCGCGATACTTTTTTTAATTGATTCAAGATCTGAATCGTCGTCATTGGACATTTTGTCCAAACAAGCATCATATGCGGCTTTAACTTTTCTCCACTGGGCTTTTAGCTCTTCACTTTGAGCCTCCAGGGAGAAAACGTCATGAGTTTCAACGGCATTAAAGTCCGTTTCAAACTCTACCAGCGCATCAGACAGACGAATAAATGCCTTTAAAGCGGACATTTTATTTTGTCTGGTAATAATTTAATTTGTGTAAAATTAAGCAGTCAAAACAACAAAAATATATAAATGTATAGACAAATGTGAACAACAACAAGTAAAAATATTTTTTTTTTTTTAATAAAATATATTATTATAAATAATATATAAATATATGTATATATGTCTATATATATTGCAGTAACACCCGTAAAAACAATAAATAAAAGAAATTTAATTATTTTGTTTAATTTATTTTATTTAATTAATAATACAATAAGAAAAAAAAAATTTTTTTTTTTATATAAAATCCTTTTATTTGAAATTTATTTAATTAATATATTATTTTATTTTTTTTTTTTTTTTAATAAATTTGTGCTTGCAAAATATTGTGTCTTGACCACAGTGCAATTTTCCTATGAAAATAGACTAAATCAATTTTGATCGCAAATTGATGCCTTAGCCCCACTGTGCAGCTTATATACTTTCTCAACACAAGTATATGCAGCCGGCTAAAGAGCTGTGTATCAAGCGCAGCAGGCACGAGATGCAGTCTCAGCTTCGAACGCAAACAATTAAATTGAGTGCGTGAGAGAGTAAATACTTTTTAAACACAACTTGGGGTTGCTTTAGCAAGCACAAAACACGGTTCTGGCGTCGATCGCTGCGGACACCGCACAAAGAGGAATGCAAAAATTGTTGAACAAGAGTGCAGAAATGCTGCTGAGACTCTTGCTCTGTACAATTTTTGCCTGTTTTTGGCTCCAAAAATATCAACTCAGCCCAGTGTGCTGATATATTTGTTTTTGTAAGTTTTACAAAAAGACACAAGTTTGACTTTTTATTTAAAGTCAACCGTGAGCACAAAAACTTTGTTTTTTTTTTTTATAAAGAAATAGACGAAAAATAATTCTTCGCAAGTCAGTCTCAAGTTCAAGGAACCTTGTACATAAAGTTATATATATATGGTTTTCCCGCCAAATTTGGTTAAAACCGATATATATCACTTTATATACAATATAAAACACTTACTTGCACTTGAAGAATTATTAATTAATTTTTTTTTTTTTCAACTTTACCGAACCGCGCGAATGAGGCGAATTTATATAACGAGAAAAAAAAAACGTCATTTATCTCTTTTATTAATAATTTACTTATAATAAGGGTAATATAAAATATATAAAATTTATTGAAATAAAAAAATTTTACCTGATTTTCTGCTTTTCAAAAAAAGTTGTTCTTCAGAATATTGTTGTTGTTGTTGCTGTTGTTGATGCCGCTGCTGTTGAAGCTGCTGGTGTTGATGTTGCTGTTGATGCCGCTGCTGTCCAAGCTGCTGGTGTTGATGATGTTGTTGATGCCGCTGGTGCGCTGCTTAAACTTGCTTTTTTTTTTTTAATTTTCTTTTAAAAGAAGCCTTTTTTTTTAAATTTTTAGTTCTTAATCTTGTTTTTTTCTTTTGTTGTTTTTAAGAACTATTTGTTTTCACTGCACTAATGTTTAAAATTACAGCACTTTGTTGGTTAGTTTTGTTTTTTGTGTTAAAAACTCGCGGCGGAACGCGTTAATAGTTTGAAATTTTTGATTTGTTAATTAAAACCCGGCTCGCGATGGACCATGTAATAATTCGTAACGAGGGGACGAATTTAAACTTCAAATAAAACTGGGGAGTCGCAATGTAAATAAAAACTCGAAAGGTTTAAAAGAACTTGTTGATCGCACAAAGTCGGTTTTATTATTAAAAACTTATAAACTAACAAAGTTTAAAAAGAGCAGCGAGAAGCGCTGCTCAAAAGAAAATAAAGAATAAGAGCCGCAGTTGCTCATTGAACACCGCTGTATCGACAATTTACAGGGTGTTCACCGGTGGACCGAACAAAACTTGTCCACGTTTTCCCAAATTGCTACACCATCATTAAAATTTTCTTAACATTGCCAATCACAAGGTGTGAAGCGGAGCGCTCTTCTTCTACGATGACGTATATTGAAAACAAATATATAGCAAAAATATCGAACTAGCAACTAATTCCATGAAAGGTTCATAAATAAGAGTCTTTTCGGACTCAAAATAATGAGCGCTCATAATATCGACAGAAAATACCCTCTTTTAAGAGTCATAAATATGAATGCTCTTATAAATGTTAATTGGGTAATTGTCTCGTGTAGACCTTGAAAATAAAATTAAAAATATTTTTTAAAAATTCCTTGAAAGGTTACTTTGATATGGCGACCATGAATTTTCTAAAAATGTTTGATAGATTTAATGCAGAATAAAAAAACTACAAAAATGTATATTTTTAAAAAAGATCGGATTTTGGAAAAACTGGTGTTTTATTTCGGTTTTTATTTTCAGTTGAAAACCAAAATTCACAAAACCGGTTGACCGAAAAGTAGGTTTTTTTTGTCAATGTGCCCATCCCTAATAAGATGCTCACTCAGTGAAGATCAAACGCAAACTGATTCAATGGCAACGTCACAGAAGTTCGGTAGCTTTGCACACACGACTTGTCTGTGAAAAAGGCTTGGCTCCTCGGAGCTCTCGTGTGCACCACTGGCATAAACACACCCATGGTTGAATAATGAGGTTGCCGCAAGACTGGCAGTGCTCTCTTCCTCATAGCCGTAACTTTCAAAATCAACTGACTACCGCAAGAAAGAAGAAGAGACAACAACATATACAAACAAAGGCTGTTAAGGATGGCAACATCGTTCAGCTGTCACCTCAATATGAAGAATGCGAACAAACCTCTAATACACAAAAGTCAAATAACTGAGAGAGTATGTGTGCCCGCCTTTTTTTGCCTTGCTGTCATTGTGAGAAAAATTCTTCTTTTAGACTGCTTAAATAAACGAAATAAGTTTCTTGATTCACTTATAACTAATTGCATCATTACGTTGAAGCGTTAATAATTTTTAATAGATACATATTTGGATTGTTGGAATACTATTGTACGTATATTAAACATTGTATGTATTCTTATCAACTAATTATATTTCTAGAAATTTAAGAATAAATCTATATGGAATTCGCCTAATTGCGGCTTACAAATTTTCATTATTCATTGCACAAAAATTCTTCGCATCATTTTCAAAAATCTTATTCTATTAAACGAGCAATATTTGTATATATATTTGCAATTGCGCTCTCGAAAGCGGCTCTAACGATTTCGATAAAATTTTCAATATATATGAAGAGGGGGCTGAAAAACCGATCCAGCTTGGTCTAAAATCTGGGAAAAGCCGTTTTTCCGAGTTTTCACGCATTTAATATATATGTTTATTTTCTTGCCGAATATGTTATGTTAATTTTGCTTACTTTGATATAACAATGTTAGCTCAGGGAATATGGCATCTGTTTGACAAGTTAGAGGATGTGAGTTCGAATCTCGCTGTACACATTAATTTTTTTACTTTTATTTTTGAGCTTCACCAAACAGTGAACAACAGCGACAAGCAGGAACATACCGCGCATTGTTCCAGCATATCTTAAAAAAAATTTAAAAAGAAAAATATTTTTGTAAGAGTTTCCTATGCTAGAATTTCCTACGTTTTGAAAAAAAAATCTAATATGTTCACATCTCAAAAAGTCCACGTTGTTTGTGTAATTTTAAGAAACAAATAAAATTAACACCAAAATAAAATTATAATAGCTAAATGATATGCTTTTCGTAATCTCAATTTTTTTCTGATATTTATTTCACTTAATATATTATACTATTTGAGATATTGTTTCAAAATCTGAAGCAAAAATGTTTGTTTTATTAGGTCAAATAATTATTTTGTATATAATCTTGGTCCATAAAACTGTAAAAAACTGGAACAAAATTTTTAGTTTGTTCTTTTTTATTTGCAGTAAGTTTACAAAATTTTAAGTGCCTTATAAAAATTCGAAATAAATTAAGATCAAATTTACTCTAAGAATTTTTTAATCGGTCATAAAACAAAACAGTTTTAACATTTTCAATCGGCCGTCTGGAGCGGATGAAGTGACAAATTCACATTTTGTACATATCTTAGAGTGTGAACTAAGTGTGAACAGACCACAATAGCACAACCACTACACGGTTAAAAATCTTAGAGTAATTTTTAAACAATACATTGGATATTTTAATATTTTTTTATTAGAATTGATACGATTAAAATACTAGACATATTTTTAGTCAAAGCTGTACTTAAATTTAATAAATCGGGAATACAATTTAAATTATAGTAACTAAGGTTAAAAATTGAATACAAAATAACTAGAAGAGTAATAAAAGCTATATTTTGCTTACATTTTGTTCATGCTATCGCAGGCAACAGGATGTGACAAAAAATGAAAATATTGCACTATGCAATTGTTACATTAAATAATTAATAAAATAAGATTATAATAATATAATTTAAAAAAAAAAATGTTCGACCAGGCTGAGGATCAAACCAGGCTTCGTTGATTCACAATTTCAATTCGACAACAGCTTAACAGATAAAGCCACGGCTCAATAACAAATGTTAATTTTAGATGCATTTATGAATAGAAAGCGACATCTATTGAGTTATAGCATACAACTAAATATAATGCCAATTGCATGAGTGTTAAATCTAATTGGAACACCCTCTTAACTTGGAACACGCTCTTAACGTGGAGTAGAGCACCAATGCTGCGAATCAGTTCGTACAAAACAAAACCAACACAAGGAAACACAACAAAACAAAAACAAAGAAAGCAGCAGACACAACATGCAAGAATGACACAACAGCAGACACAACATGCTCCACGCTTCTATCAACCAGCTCAGTTGTAGCTGAGCAATCATCAGGAACAGCTGAGGTCAATTCATCTAAGTGTGCTACGACATCGTTGACAGCTAGTGCTGCAAGTGCAGCTATAGGTGGCGAACTTAGTACAACATATATCACTACAAGTAAGACCCTAGCCTCTAGCGCGTCGACGTTGACTGCGCAAAATATTGATGATCATACTACAAACCTTGGTGGGGTTGGTCCTGGAAGTGGCGGCGAGCATCAGCACCGTTTAAACCATGATGCTCATTCCGTATGCTCGGAACTTAGCTCAAAATCATCAACATCGAGTGTCCGTCGTTTTAATCAAAAAATGCAGCTCCTACGAGAAGAGCAAGCACTCATTGAAAGAAAGGAACACAATCTTCAGCAGGAGGAGGAGGAGGAAGAGGAGTAGAAGGAAGGAGGAGGAAGACAACGATGATCACTGTGGTAGACAGCAACAGGTAGGCTATTCTTTACAATCTCAACGTGTTCAAACTTCTGCGCATCCGCCTGTAGAGAGCACTAGAACACTTCAACCAGGAATGCCATCGGCAGCAACATCTATTCCTGAACAAAGTGGTACTACTGGTGTGCAACAGCAGGACATTTCTCTGCGTCAGTTGTTGGAGAGAATGCGGGCGCTAGAATTACAAAAGAGCCATTGAGAAAGTAATAATACGCCGACACAGTAACTTCCGGGAATGATACCTCCCAATGAACATGAATGCAGCTCCGAGATAGCACACAACGTAACTCTTAATGCCGAGCAGCTCTCTCTAACTCGTATAACTCGCGAGAATCTGGCGAGTTTCCACAAAAACCAGAGGCTAGCAAATAGAGGTGTCAAACTATCGATGGCACTATCGATAGTATCGATAGTTTCATATTTTTGTGACTATCAATGAGTATTGATAGTTTTTTTTTTATTATAAAAACTATCGATAGTTCAGTAGGACTATCGAACATCTCTACTGAACATTAAAAAATAACCAAAGCGCAGGTAAATTGTTTTTTAGTAGGAATAATTAATTCTGCATTGTTAAGTAGATCGAAAGTATTAAGTTTTAAAAAACATATGCTGTTATTTTAGTTGGTTTTTGTTATTTTTACTTGTTTCCTTTTTATACTGTTACCAGCGACTAAAAACCCGATAGTGCCATCGATAGCGCTATCGATGGTTTCTTTTTTTTTTGAGACTATCGTGAGTGTTGATAGTTTTTTTGAAAACGATCAAAACTATCGATGGTGAGACCATCGATAGTTTGACACCTCTACTAGCAAACACCAATGCTGGTGGAGATGCGGAAAATCCTGCGCATGAGGATTGCAACGCACATGCCCAGCACTGCAATACTTCCCTTTTTCGAATTCTACCCGTAGTTCTACATGGCAACGGTGTGCAGATTGAAACGTTTGCCTTCATGGGCGATGGATCATCGCTAACATTAATCGATGAGGTGCTAATGGAGCAGCTAAAACTACGTGGTATTTCAAGCCCTTTATGTCTGCGATGGACATCTAATACTCATAGATACGAAGATGACTCAACGCTGCTCAACATGAAAATTTCAGGCAAGGTAAATGGCAAACAGTTTCCATTAAACGGTGTTCATACAGTTAAGAGCTTAAGCCTCCCAGTACGAAAATTGAATGCCGAAAGGCTCCAATCAAAATTTAAAAATTTACGTAGAATTCCATTACGATCATACACAGATGCCACACCGTGACTTTTGATTGGCCTGAATAACAGCATGCTAAGCATCAGCTTTAAATTAAGAGAAGGTGCTAGCCATGAACCGATCGCAGAAAAGACGCGCTTAGGTTGGACCATAAAAGGTAAATTACAAAAAACTATCGCTCCCACATCTACTCAACATGTGTATCACATTTGCGATTGTGAAGCAACCGTAAATGCAGAATTGCTTAAAATAGTTAAAGATTATATCTACTTTGATAATCTTGGCGTCACTGACGTATCTGGACCAATCATGTCTGACGACGATATATTAGCCTTAAATCAACTCAAGAAGTTCACGCGAAGAGTCGGCGATCTTTTTGAAATCAGCTTACTCTGGAAGCTTGGCGACCACAATGCCCTCCAAAACAGCCTTGATATGGCCAAGCGTAGAGCAAAGTGCTTATCTTTACAAATGGAAGAAGACTCCGAGCAAGCAGCTTCCTAACAGTCTAAAATCGTCGATTATATAGCAAAGGGCTCTGCACGCAAGTTAGAACCATATGAAATTAATTCTTCTGAATCCTGGTATTTGCCTGTATTTCCTGTCATAAACCCGAATAAGTCTGGAAAGATTCGAATCGTGTGGGACGCAGCTGCTATAGTAAACGGCGTCTCATTGAATTCGATGCTGCTCAAGGGTCCTGACCAACTTACCACCTTAGATGATATTAACAAATTTATATCCGAGAAGCAGATCAGAAATATCAGCGTTTTTTGTGGACTGAACCAGGTGCTTCTGAACCTGAGCATTTCGTAATGAGGGTCATGACATTCGGTGGTAAAAAACAGCAATGCGGAAGAATTCAGAGAACAATACCCAAGAGCAGCACAGTGCATCATTTACAACCATTACGTCGATGACATGCTTGACAGCGTTGACACCGTGGAAGAGGCATTATCATTGGCTCGCGACGTACGCTTTATTCATTCAAAGGTTTCCACATCCGCAATTGGGTTTCCAATTATTTGAAGGTAGTTAGCGCTATGGATGCACTACCAATAGATGCTCTTAGCCTGAATGGAAATACTGAGCTTCCCACTGACAAAGTGTTAGGCATGTGGTGGTGCACTTGAAATGATTGCTTAATCTTCAAAATATCAAAACGCTATAAAAATCGAGATGTGCTGTTTGGGAAGCTGAGGCCTTCTAATCGAGAAGTATTAAGCTTAATTATGACGAAATTCGATCCGTTGGGATTGCTGTTCTTCTATGTGACATTTGCGAAGGTTATATTTCAAGAAACGTGGCGCACTGGTTGTTCTTGGGATGAACATATCCATGACGAACAGTATGTCAAGTGGCTGCAATGGATAAAATTATTGCCAGAAGAACAATACTAATACTAATGAGAACATGCACTAATGTTCATTGTAGTCTAATTGGCTGCAAATCGAAAGTTAAGATGAAGTCTATCCCGAAACTAGAGTTACAAGCTGCCATTCTCGGAGCGCGGCTTGCGAAAGATTTGTGCGTGACTCACTCGGTGTCCATACAAAGGCAAACATTTTGGTCTAACTCGACAACTGTGCTGGCGTGGCTATGTTCCGACCACCGTAGATACCGTCAGTTTGTGGCATTTCGTGTCAGCGAAATATTAGAGCTGACTAACTCAAGTGATTGACGTTAGATATCTACATCTGACAACGTAGCAGATGAAGCTACAAAATGGCAGCGCATTCCAGACTTATCAAGCCATAGCCGATGGCTTAATGGTCCGTCGTTTCTGAAACATCAAAGTGAATGGCCGAAGGCAAAGGAAAGTTGCGAGCATGTATCAACACAAGAGGAACTGCGCGCTCAATACGTTGGATACCACGATGTCACTAAGCGTTGGCCTACAGGAATATCAATTGGGCCTGAACGGTTTTCGACGTGGAAACAACTTCTCTATATAACTGCTTCGACAATCAGCATTATAAGCCACTGGAGGTGCCTAGCCAGCAAGTCACCACAAGAAACAAAAGCTTGCGCGTCAATATCTGTCAATATTAAGAAGGCTGAAATTATGCTATATAGAGAGACTCAGGCAAGCGAATTTGCTGAAGAGATTGCGCTCTTAACGGAAGGTAAGCACATCCAAAAATCTAGTGATATGTATATACTGTCACCTTATCTTGATGAAGATGGCGTTCTTCGGCATGAAGGAAGATCGACATTAGGGAATGGGCTACATCCTTTAATCCTCCCAAAACTTGGGTACATTACACGCCTTATAATGGCTGACTATCATATAAAATATAAACATTGTAATCAAGAAACCGTTGTAAATTAGCTTCGGCAGAAATTTTCGATTCCTAAATTGAGGACAATGTTTGAAAAAATCAAACGCAGCTGCCAAGAATGCCGAAACAATAAAGCAGTTCCACTGCCACCAAAAATGAGCTTCTTTCCAAAGGCCATTCCATTTTCATATACCGGGGTCGATTACTTTGGGAACCTTTCGGTAAGAGTTCGAAGAAGCACATAGAAAAGATATGGTGTTCTATTCACGTGCCTAACGACTACAGCAGTTTACCTAGAAATATCGCACTCATTGTCAACAGACTCTTGCATTATTGCTATAAGAAACTTTATAGCTCGTCGAGGCACGCCGATTGAAATGTGGAGCGACAATGGAACGAACTTTAAAGGGGCTGAAAAAGAGCTGGCAGAAGCATATCAATTGATGGACATAGACAAAATAGTGCGCACATTTACAAGAGCCGCTACAAAAAGGGTGTTTATACCACCGGCTTCTCCTCATATGGGCGGGGCCTGGGAATGACTTGTGCGATCGGTAAAGGACGTTCTATACCGAATCTTACCTTTGCGATTTCCAACAGATGAATTATTTCGATCTGCATTGATGGAGGTGGAGATGATCGTTAATTCTCGGCCCTTACCAT
This sequence comes from Tetanocera ferruginea, assembly GCA_958299015.1. Taxonomy (NCBI): domain Eukaryota; kingdom Metazoa; phylum Arthropoda; class Insecta; order Diptera; family Sciomyzidae; genus Tetanocera; species Tetanocera ferruginea. The sequence goes on along the minus strand of OY282641.1, from coordinate 98,225,616 downwards.
ACATGCCTATAAGTCACGAAAATGAAGAAGCTCTAACGCCTAACAACCTTTTATTGGGCAGTTCAAGCGGCGCCAAACCTCTAGCAGGTGTGGTGGACGAGGGAGTCATTTTGCGTAACAACTGGAGAGCTGAACAACAACTGGCAAATGCCTTCTGGAAAAGATGGCTTCGCGAATATCTTCCAGTTATAACTCGCCGATGCAAATGGTTCGACAACGTGAAGCAAATTTAGATTAATGACATCGTGTGTATAGCTGACCCTGATCTCCCTCGAAACTGCTGGCCTAAAGGCCGCATCGTTTACGTTGAGATAAGTCCCTTGCTACTGGGTTGTACAACAGACCTGCTACGAAGATTGCCGTCCTCGATATCAAGGATGAGGTAGGCCCTCTGAAGGACATACCGGGGGGGAGTGTTAAGGATGGCAACATCGTTCAGCTGTCACCTCAATATGAAGAATGCGAACAAACCTCTAATACACAAAAGTCAAATAAATGATAGAGTATGTGTGCCCGCCTTTTCTTGCCTTGCTGTCATTGTGAGAAAAATTCTTCTTTTAGACTGCTTAAATAAACGAAATAAGTTTCTTGATTCACTTATAACTAATTGCATCATTACATTGAAGCGTTAATAATTTTTAATAGATACATATTTGCATTGTTGGAATACTATTGTACGTATATTAAACACTGTATATATACTTATCAACTAATTATATTTCTAGAAATTTAAGAATAAATCTATATGGAATTCGCCTAATTGCGGCTTAGAAATTTTCATTATTTATTGCACAAAAATTCTTCGCAACAAAGGCTGTGTGCCAATCGGAAACTTTTCACTCGGATTGATGAAATTTAGAGAGTAGCAAGAGAATATTTGGCATTTGTGAGATGAATATGATTGTCAAAAATTCATGTTGTCCCAAGGGCTAGTATAAATTTTGACAAGAGGCAAGAGAATTTTTGACACAAGTGAAAATTAAAAAAAGTATGTCTTAGTTGCATTGAAGTTTGGAAAAATTAAAAGGAGGGTTGTGTTAAATATATTAGCTACATTATTTTGCAGTTTTTTTTCTGAAAAAATAGTATTGCTTGATGATGATTCTGGATGCAATTAATATTCAGAATATATTAATTTTTTATTAAAACAATGGGCGGGCGATGGCGTAGTGCTCAAAATGTTATGTATTTTAAAGATCTTTTTAATTTAAAAGAATGAATTACGATACTTAAACTCTTCAGGTATATTGTAAACTACTGTAACGTACGAAACATTTTAATTATGTTCACTTTTTTCAAACAAACATTTCTTATTCATTGAGTAAGTCAGTAAAGCGGTTGTAAAAAAGTTCATAATAATCAAGAAATCGTTGAGATTTAGTGGAATCAAGAACCATTTTGGAGCATGATAATAACAGCATAAATACCAACTTTAAGCAAAATAACGCGGTAGTACTGCCAATAATCATAGGTTCAATTTAAGTAGACTTTAAACGCAAATTTCGGCGTTTAAAAGCTACTTAAGTTACGTAGTTGTAAAAGATCTTTATGAATTAAGATCTGTTGTTTAAAGCATTACGGTATTACGGAATTACGGTATTAACCCATTTTGGTCAGCTGGTCGATTTTTCGACCACTAACTTTGAAATTTATTTCTGGAAAAATTATTCAAAATTTTTTCGAACTCTTTCCACACAAACACAATTTGGTTAAATGGAAATTCAGAAAAAAATAACAATTTAGAAATTTTCCGTTTTACCTACTCAGGTAAGCGTTAAAAAAAAACACCTTTTTTGGACCATTTTTGAAAAAATATAAAAAATCTAATAAATGAAATGATTAATAAAACTAATTACGTAAGCAGACAGCGATAAGACTAAATTATGAGAATCTGTCGGTTTTGGACATCTCAGGTTAATTTACCTACGTGCTACTTTTGTTGGCATATTGGTGGTCGATTTTTCGACCACTGGCCTAATATGTATACTTTATTTAAACATTTTCACATGTAATAAATTCAATGGAATTTTTAAGCCCGCATTGTCAATTGACTAACAAATGGTACCCAACTTTGGGAAACATTCATGTAAAATGTTTATAGAAAAATCAATCCATTTTAGATTCAAATACTGGTGTTCAAGCGTTGGGTACATGTTGTTCTTAATACCGTAGACTGGCACAGTTGAAGCTTACAACATGGGCATTGGACTTGGCGCATATGTTGTTTTGAGACTTCTTCACAACGTTGACCATCCAGAAAGATACACTGTTACCAATTGCTCTGTTTGCTAAATGAGAGAAAGTTTTATGCAACTGGTACAAACGTTTGGTTGCAATCGGCAACGTTCAAATCGGGTATAAGGCGCTGCGTTGACAAACCCAGCAAAACGTGGGGAAGTGAATAACATTTTTGACAAGAGGAATGAACTCAACTTCGTGCGTTGTTACAACACCACCCAAGTAACAATTGCTAGTAACTACGATTCCATTGTGCCAATAAAGTCTGCTCTCCGATATAATCGTATGAGAAAGAAGTACGTCGTCATAACTCAAACGAATATAACTATAATATCAATATGGGTGGAGTCAATTTACACTTCAATGGGGTCGCAAATTATCGCGTTGACATTCGCAGTAGGAAATGGTGTTGGTCATTGTGGGTAAACGCTATCAGCAATTCGAAAGTGAATTCATGGAAATTGCAATGTCTTGTGGCTAAAATAAACAAACACAAGCCAATATCACAGTTACAGTTTAGATCGAAAGAAACTTAAAAGTGGCGAATCCAGAGGTGGACTCAGATATAGATGAATAGGAAAGACCGGCCGGTTTGCCTCAAGTTAACAAACTTGAGCACGTCATTGATATCAACTAGAGAATAAGCCTCGAATATGCGTTTTATGCCACAAGCATACCATTTAGATATACTTATATGCAAACAATGCAATTTTTAAATAAATATAATAAATTTATTTTTGTTTGCACTTTGTGTTGTATCCATTATTTTGTCCAAGAAAACCCAAACACATATTTTTTATACAGTGTTGCCATATTTTGTTTACAAAAGTTTTTTTCAATAAAAAATTTTTCTGATTGGTCACCACCAGTGCTGCCGTTTTACAAATTTTAATGGTAGTAAATTCTCAGTTTTTGGGGAATATTTTTTACATTTTAGGAGTACTTTAGTACTTGAGAATAGTGACAAAAAATAACTTTAGCAACACAAACTAGTAATGATATAAACTTTTATTATTTTCTCCTTTTTATTAATTTTTTGTTTTTGTATTTCATGTATTCTTACTAATTTATTAACAACATTTTTTTGAATATGTTAAAGTATCTTCATAACAATTCAATATTTCAATTATAAAATTCCAAAAAATTTATAATAACATACTTATAGAAATACTTAGTAAATATAAAAAACTATAGTTTTAAGTGCATTTAAGACACATAAGGACACATATAACACAAATTTATCTGTTATAGTTTTACGATTTATAACTTTTGACAATTCATAAAAATAATTGTTAATTTTTCATGTATGTTAAAATAAATCCTTTGGAGGGATTCCAACTTGCAACGTGATTCGTATCCATTAATTGTTTTGCAATTAAAACTGAATGTAGACAATTTTTTCTTTTGTAGAAAAATAAACTCTGAAAATTGACTTTCTGCAGTTGCACTGCTATGTTGAAACGACAATATCGTGCTTATTAATTGAAGGGCTTATTGCATAAACATGATAAGCCACAAATAAAAAGTTTTAAATAATCGCCTTTGAATCATTTTAAAAAATATATAAAATAGACGTTGCTTGTAATCGTACTTTTTATACTTGCTACATTTTGATTATTAAAGTCTCTTTCATCATGTACAAAAATTAATTAATAACTTTTGCTGTTATTCATGACTGGGAAGAAAAATATTTAAATTAATCTTTAATCATCTTTTTTACTTAATCTAAAAATATATATCCCCTTTAAGGTTTTGAATAAAAGTTATGTTAAAGTTTTAGCGGCATAAGAAAATATTCAGTGCTACACTTCAAAAACTGAAATTTCGCTAAATTTTTAAGGCAACATATAATGAGCATAACTTCTATAAATGGAAAGATATCGCAGAATGCTCTTAGATTCACATAATTAATGTTCTTAACTATAAATGTGCTTACTTATTTTCCAAATTCGCGAATTTTTTTCCATTTGGCATAATGAGAGACAAGGTGAACAAGAAAATTTAACGAAAGAAAAGGAAACGTTCAGAGAAAATTATTTTTTTCAGTAATGATGAATACACATAAGGCCGTTTTCAGCTATTTAGAAATAGTAGTACTTTTTGTATTTGGGGAGTATAGTAGTACTCAAGAGTCAAGAGGAGTAAAATACTCCGATAGTAGTACTTTCGGCAGCGCTGGTCACCACCTCTCTGCAGACAATAGCAAACCTCAGAGAGTAAATAATGTCATGTAAAGCTTCATGAGAACATGAACTTTAGCCGTTCGGAGTCGGCATAAAACATGTAGGTCCAGTTCTCGGTCAATTGTGTGCAAAAATTTAATAACACACACAACACAATTGATCATAAGAAGCTCGGTCAAAGTCCTTTCAAGGGCTGAAGTGGAAAATTTGTTTGTTTTTTTTGTTTAACTCAAGATAGATATTATATTGATGACGATATTTTTTTGTCAAAAGGTCACATAACACTTTAGTGAGCAACTATCGAAATATTTTTTTTTTTCAGAATCAGTTTGACTTAATTGTTAAAAAACTGCAACGCAAAATAATGTGGCTAAAATAAACAGCCTTATTCATAAATTGATTTTAGTGGCTGCATTACTTTAAAAATGCTTTAAACAACAGATCACTATTCATAAACATGTTAAACAACTACGTAACTTAAGCAGCTTTTAAACGCCAAATTTTGCGTTTAAAGCCTACTTAGACTGAACCTGTGCTTCTTGGCAGCACTGGCGCGTCATTTTGCTTAAAGTTGGTATATATGCTATTATTATCATAGGCATGCTCCAAAATGGTTCTTTTTTCCGCTAAAGGTGAACGATTTCTTGATTATTGTGAACTTTTTTTGCTACCGCTTACCGACTTGCACAATGAATAAGAAATGTTTATGAATAACAAATTAAACAACGTTGTTTAAATCGTTAAACATTGCGTTACTAAACAACTGTTAAACTTTTGTTTAACCCTAGGATGTTCGGCTACCTAAGAGGCGGTAAGTGACTCTGCTGGGCCTCACGAGGCCCATAAGCCATGATCAGCTGTTCTTTCGATTTTCATACAGCTAAGTGTCAAATCGGTAAATATTATTAGATAAGAGTATACGCAGTAGCTGAGGAGTGATGTCATAATTAGGGGTTTTTAAGGGGGATGCGGGGTCGGTACGCCTTAAAAATTAAATATATTAAATTTTTAAATTAAATTTTTTTTTATAATCTAAGCTTGAATAAGGTACACTTAAATAAAGTACACTTATTCACATGGACCCAAGGATCTGTACTATTGAATATTTTTGTAATCCACCCTCGGGCACGCCTACCTCCCATACCACAACAAAATAAAAATCACTACATAGAGAGTTCTATTTGAGCTAGAAATAGAAATAAAATTTGACATCTGTATGTATTTCTGTATGCATTTTATATAAAATTGTAGACTACAACAAAAAATGGGTGTGATCCACCCATGAACTCGTCCATCTCCCATGCAACCCAAATATTGAAAACTCTATAAAGAGGCTTTCATTTGAGCTACAGGAATTAAACTTGGTATTGGAGCAGTCTATATCAAATCTAAGGTGTGCATAAGAAAAAGCATCATCTGCAAAAGAACACACCCACCTTCAGGGTGACCGTTTTCAGTAGATTTACTACTAGATTGGTAGATTTAGTAGAATTTTGAAAGTCGCTAGTAGTTTTTTAGTAGAATTTCAAATTTAGTAGATTTTTAGTAGATTTTGAAAAAACAATTTTAAAACATTTTTTCATAAGTTTTAAGCCAAATCTTTCCGTTTTGTTTTGTCGCAAATATTATTAGTGAAAAAGTGCGTAAGCAGCAGTGCTGTCACTTGAAAATTATAAATAGTGGTAGATTGTGTCTGGAAAGAGTGGTTGATTAAGAAAATTAGTGGTAGATTTTTCCAATCTTAAAAATTGGGGCTTACATGCCGTAATCTCAAATAATGGCATAGCTTTGTTTTGAAATTCATTCAATTTTGTTGGAAAAAACAAAAACAATTGTTCTAAAATTATTTTCCAAAAATAGCATATAGACTATTAAACGTAAAAATCTTGCTATTGGATCGAACTTCAGCTTATTTGTATACATTTTTAAACGTTCGTGGTCCAAGCCGGTTTTTTCAATTTCCGTTACTCCCGCTGCCAACTATGAGCACCAAAGTACAAACCGAACCACGAGCAAGCCCAGAGCCAAGTTAGGAGCTGCTCGCAAACCAGAAAATGAGCAGTTTTCAAGCAAAGTTGTAATGCGCACCAAAAAATTGTTAGCTTAGACGTTATATTGAATTTAAAATTTTTTATAAGCTTTAACTTAGTTTTTCTTGAACTGCGAAATTAAAAATATTTCGGTATAATTAAAAAACAAAAACTGAAAACAAATTTTTAGTTTTTTTGCATGGATTTTATGATTAATAATACATATAATAAAATTCAAATTCAAATACAATTCAAATCCAATCACACATTTAAAAAAATTCCATTTCCTGTCTCGGTAAATATTCTTAAAATTCAATTATTGAAACAAATAACAGCAATTATTATTTAAAAAAACTTTTTAACAAAAAAAAAACCTACTTCAAAATCACTACAAAGTAAAAAATAATTTTAAATTACTTTTCCTATTAATTGAGGTAAAATTTCATAATTTATTTATATAGGATATTATATTGGAAATCTTATTATTTTAATTTTTCCTTATTTGTTTTATTGTTATCATAAATATATAATTTTTTTTATGATAATAAAAGCTTTGTAGTCGGCGCTAATCTTTGCCATTAAGGCGGTCTTCTCATTCAAAACCCGTTTTTTGGACCCTCTTTAAAAAAATTCTTATTTGAAAACGCAAAGAATAATTGAAAACTTTTTTTATTTATTGTATTACAAAAGTTTCAAAGTTCAAAAGGCTGTTCAAAAAGTAATGAGACTTCAAAGTTGGTGGTGAAAAAAAAGGTGTCGTCACGGCGGCCACGATTCCGGGTCTTCGGAGCGTCTGAAATGAAAAAAAAAAACAGGGTTATAATCAGTATAGATGTAATTCTCGGGTGAACCTCAAGCTTAATTTTGTGATTTTTTTTTGACAAAATGGCGGCCATTCAAAAAAAAAAATTCAATTTCGGGCTTTTTTTTTGTAGTTTAGTGTAAAAAAAAATAGTAAAAAATTTTTTTAAATTATGGTCGAGGTTCATCCGAGAATGGTGACAATTCTGCGTCGATTCCACTTCGTTTCATGAAAATCGGTTCAGTTGAACTGGAGTTATCATGGCCGCCAGTTCGAAAAACGTGGTTTCGAGATAAACGCGATAAAAATATCAAAAATGTTTAAATGCAGTTTTATGCAGCTGACATTCTCCGTCGTCCGGTAGAACCGGAGAAAACTTAACTCATAGGTCAAAATACGAGGGTTTCAAAACAACCAAAAAATTTTTTTTTCAAGAAAAGCAGTTCTGCTGGTATCAAAGTTATTTTTTTGGCAAAAAAGAAAAAAAGTGACAAATTAAAGTACGCAATTAACAAAAGGAGGTAATTCTGCTTCATTAAAGCTTTATTTCATCAAAATTGGTTCAGTAGATGTGAAGAAAACTGGCATTTTGCTTGCATGAGGCACAAATTACCAACGCTGACAACGTGGTAAACACAGAACAGAACTCGAGAATGCAATACTTCAAATTGTTTTTGATTGATACTTCGTCGTCTTCGTTATTCTTGAATTTCTTGGCCGATGTACTGGTATATTCAGAATCCTCTGGTCTAAGATGCTGATTTCCACTTAACCCGCGGTTTTTAGCACGATTCTGACGCTCACTTGGGCGTTTTTTTTTTCTTTATTACTTTTCCGATCCATTTTACAAAAATCACAATAAATTTATGAAAAATTTACTTTTCCGTTCACTGAAGCGCACGCGTCTGTTGCTCAACTCGATACAAACTGAACTAAATGATGATTTCAGTTGAACACCTGGACTCAAAAAATGCTTCAACCCCTAAAATAAGCAGAAATGTGTATTCGTATGTTTGTATGAATATGTGTGCAAACACGTTTTTACCTAACAATAAACATTTTCAACAGAATTCGGTGGTTACTTTATGCCGCTTCGTTCGAAAATGAGGCGAAAAAAAATAGCTCATTTTGACGAAGACCTTGCTTCACAAAAAAGGCTGTATCTTCTAAAGTATTGCGAATTTCTAAAAATCCTTTTAGGGGCATATTCACAACTACCCAAGCTATAAATAAATGCAAAAAAAAGTCGAATGATATTTTTACCATCCCTGCACTAATTTCAACTTTTTTTGTTAATTTTAGTTTAAAAGTAATTTTAAAAGCTTTGCATACATAAACATTCTCAATCTACTATTTGAGTGACCTTGGAAAACTGACATTGAATATGCTATTGTGTGTTGCAGCTTCACAAAAAAACTGATTTATTAGCGCCGACTTCGAAGCTTTTATTATCATAAAAAAAATAATATATTTATGATAACAATAAAACAAATAAGGAAAAATTAAAATAATAAGATTTCCAATATAATCTAATATATAAAAATCTCGTGTCACGGTGTTAGTGTATGAACTCCTCCAAAACGGCTGGACCGATTTCAATGAAATTTTTTTTGTGTATTTTTTAGGTATGAGAATAGGTTGTAAAGTATTTTTCACGCTCCTAGCCGCGAGGGCGTTGGACTTTTTCAAGAACACAAACTGTCGGCTGCACTTTCATCTATAAATCACACATCAACGAAGCTCGGTACGAACTGACCATTCAGTCTTGGCCTTTGACTGTCAAAATTGAGCGATCTTTGGAAAAAGTGGCATGGCACCGCCCATAAAATTGAATTTTTTGATTTCGCATAATTTGGGACTAAATGTCGTATAACAATGAAACTCAGTATGAAGTAACTGATTGGCCAGGTCTTTCAAATATTAAACTGACACGGGCATTGGAGAACGGGGCGTGGCTCCACTCATACAATTAAAATTGTCGGTACAGGAAAGCTATAGAAATAAAAATCGAAGAACATTTAAACTCAGAATGGAGTTACTATTTGGTGGTGTCCAGCTGCTGGAACGGGCATTGCACAATGGGAATGTATCCGCCAATATAAGGAACATTTGTTTTTAATTGTATCATATTGGAAATAATTGTCACAAATTAAAGAATCTCGCTTTGGAGTAACTTTTTGCTGATATCCTACTACCCGGAAGTACTCGCAAATTAAAACGGGTTTTGAATAAGGGGTGTGGCTCCGCCCATAAAAGACAATTTTTTATATATAATAGCTTTGGAAACAATGGCCACAGAATATTGAAACTCAGAGTGGAGTTGCTATTTGTTGATGGCCTTCCATTGGAAAACTAGACAGACATTGCACAAGAACGGCAGCAACGCGCCGGGTACCAGCTAGTATTCTATATAAATAAATTATCAAATTTTACCTCAAATAATAGGAAAAGTAATTTAAAATTATTTTTTACTTTGCAGTGATTTTGAAGTTCAGTAGATGTGAAGAAAACTGGCATTTTGCTTGCATGAGGCACAAATTACCAACGCTGACAACGTGGTAAACACAGAACAGAACTCGAGAATGCAATACTTCAAATTGTTTTTGATTGATACTTCGTCGTCTTCGTTATTCTTGAATTTCTTGGCCGATGTACTGGTATATTCAGAATCCTCTGGTCTAAGATGCTGATTTCCACTTAACCCGCGGTTTTTAGCACGATTCTGACGCTCACTTGGGCGTTTTTTTTTTCTTTATTACTTTTCCGATCCATTTTACAAAAATCACAATAAATTTATGAAAAATTTACTTTTCCGTTCACTGAAGCGCACGCGTCTGTTGCTCAACTCGATACAAACTGAACTAAATGATGATTTCAGTTGAACACCTGGACTCAAAAAATGCTTCAACCCCTAAAATAAGCAGAAATGTGTATTCGTATGTTTGTATGAATATGTGTGCAAACACGTTTTTACCTAACAATAAACATTTTCAACAGAATTCGGTGGTTACTTTATGCCGCTTCGTTCGAAAATGAGGCGAAAAAAATAGCTCATTTTGACGAAGACCTTGCTTCACAAAAAAGGCTGTATCTTCTAAAGTATTGCGAATTTCTAAAAATCCTTTTAGGGGCATATTCACAACTACCCAAGCTATAAATAAATGCAAAAAAAAGTCGAATGATATTTTTACCATCCCTGCACTAATTTCAACTTTTTTTGTTAATTTTAGTTTAAAAGTAATTTTAAAAGCTTTGCATACATAAACATTCTCAATCTACTATTTGAGTGACCTTGGAAAACTGACATTGAATATGCTATTGTGTGTTGCAGCTTCACAAAAAAACTGATTTATTAGCGCCGACTTCGAAGCTTTTATTATCATAAAAAAAATAATATATTTATGATAACAATAAAACAAATAAGGAAAAATTAAAATAATAAGATTTCCAATATAATCTAATATATAAAAATCTCGTGTCACGGTGTTAGTGTATGAACTCCTCCAAAACGGCTGGACCGATTTCAATGAAATTTTTTTTGTGTATTTTTTAGGTATGAGAATAGGTTGTAAAGTATTTTTCACGCTCCTAGCCGCGAGGGCGTTGGACTTTTTCAAGAACACAAACTGTCGGCTGCACTTTCATCTATAAATCACACATCAACGAAGCTCGGTACGAACTGACCATTCAGTCTTGGCCTTTGACTGTCAAAATTGAGCGATCTTTGGAAAAAGTGGCATGGCACCGCCCATAAAATTGAATTTTTTGATTTCGCATAATTTGGGACTAAATGTCGTATAACAATGAAACTCAGTATGAAGTAACTGATTGGCCAGGTCTTTCAAATATTAAACTGACACGGGCATTGGAGAACGGGGCGTGGCTCCACTCATACAATTAAAATTGTCGGTACAGGAAAGCTATAGAAATAAAAATCGAAGAACATTTAAACTCAGAATGGAGTTACTATTTGGTGGTGTCCAGCTGCTGGAACGGGCATTGCACAATGGGAATGTATCCGCCAATATAAGGAACATTTGTTTTTAATTGTATCATATTGGAAATAATTGTCACAAATTAAAGAATCTCGCTTTGGAGTAACTTTTTGCTGATATCCTACTACCCGGAAGTACTCGCAAATTAAAACGGGTTTTGAATAAGGGGTGTGGCTCCGCCCATAAAAGACAATTTTTTATATATAATAGCTTTGGAAACAATGGCCACAGAATATTGAAACTCAGAGTGGAGTTGCTATTTGTTGATGGCCTTCCATTGGAAAACTAGACAGACATTGCACAAGAACGGCAGCAACGCGCCGGGTACCAGCTAGTATTCTATATAAATAAATTATCAAATTTTACCTCAAATAATAGGAAAAGTAATTTAAAATTATTTTTTACTTTGCAGTGATTTTGAAGTAGGTTTTTTTTTTTGTTAAAAAGTTTTTATTTCTTCTTTTTTAGAGAATTTAAGTAGTTTGTAAACTAAGTAAACACAAGTATTTAAGCTCATAATTTTGAAAATGCTTTTTCTCTGTCGATTTTTATTCTATACTCTTTTAAATGTTTTAAAATATTTGCAAGAATTATTAAGGAATATTTCAAATTTAAAACTTTATTATTAAATATTCAGTTTTACTAATTTCTGCTTTGTTAGTTATTTTCAATTTCTGCCTTTTAACAATATTTATTAAAGTGTCACGCCCTTTTTCAAATCCCGCCTATGTACTTTATTGATCATACTTAATTATAATTTACTCTTCCTACAGAGTTTTTCTAATATCGCCACACCTCTCTGTCGAATAACGCCCACTTAATTGACCGTAATTTTTTATAATTGTACCGAACCTTGCATTTTGGCTGTAAATGTCAGTATCCTAGTGTCATTATTTACTGAGATACAGTGTTTACTTAAAGTGACACGCCCATTTATCGAATTCTGCCCACATTATTTCATTTATTTCCTGTAGCAATAGTACAAATAAGAACTATGTTATTTTACAGTACAACATACAATTATAAATAATCATCATAGCATATGGATATAAAATCACATTTAAAAAAGAGGAACATAACAATAAACAAAATTAAATAATAAGTGAATAAATTATTGAAAATTTGAAAATAATTAACATCAATTTAATAAGAATCACGATTCAAAATGACAAAAAAATTAATAAGTTCTTATAATATCTTAAAATATTAAACATATAAGTATTAAGCCAGTTGAGAGAGGAAGAAGGTTAGGAAAGTGATAGAAGTTAGGGAGTAGAAAAGTGTGCTAGAATAGCTTGCCTAAATTTTTCCGCCCGAGTTATTTCTCATAGATTACGCGGTAAAGCATTCCAAAGTCTTATTGCATTAATGAAGAAATGATTAGCTGTAATAAGAGAGTAATGCCTCGGAACTATAAGTACGTTGGATCTTCGAGATATACTGAATTGTAGTTTGTCATAAAGATATCGTGGTGTTTTACTATAAATGATTTTATGAAGGAAGATGCAGTTTCTAGCATATAGGTAATTGATCAAACTGCAACCAAGAATTGCATTTCTGAATGTTGAGAGGCGGTCGAATTTTTTCAAGCCATATACAAAACGTGTGGCGTAGTTATAAGCAATATTTAATTTTAACTGAGAGGACGAATCGAGCCTGCTATAAACTACTTCCGAGTAAGAAATAACTGGTAAAACAAGTTGCATTACTAGCAAACGCCTGAGGTTATGATAGAGACGAATTCATACAGAAACCAAGATTTACGACTTTAGACACTACACTAATCTTGTTTGTACCAATGTTGAGGTCAGGAATGTTATCAAGGTACTGTTTATTCTTACAAATAGGTAGAACATATGATTTGGCTGCATTTAATTGCAGTCCATTTCTTATAGCCCATTGACTGATGCTTTTTAGATCCTCATTTAGTCTGTGGCAGAGATTATCAAGGACAGTGAACGAAAATAAACACTAACGAACCGTTCCATTTAGTTTCGTTCCGCTCTTTCAAGCGAACAAAACAAAACCGATTCAAACAACGCAAGAACGATTGAGCGGCTGTTTTGTTTTGTTTTTTGCTGATACGAGCGAAACCATAAACAAAACGAAAAGCCTGAGCAACGAAGAGACACAAATGAAACCCAATGAATGATTCGTTTAACGATCATGGGATATCAACAAAAAAGGTCTTCTTCGCATTCTTTTGCGCAGTTTATATTTTTGTGCAGCCAAAGCAGGATGAACAGTGGAGAATATCAGATATCGGAAAAAGTGAAAATGCCGCGTCCCAAAAATAACGCTTTGCGACTACATTTTGATACTAATAATGTAAGTGAAATAATATGCAAAAATGGAAGTTGTAATGGCAAAATTGTCAGCAAACATGCGGGAAATTTGGAACGACATTTGAAAAAAGTTCACCCAGATATATATGAAATATATATCCAACATAAAAATTGTGCTTCATCACTTTCAGAAAATGTAAAAATATCAAAAGAAATAAATAGGCATAATATGAAAATGGCTATTGTGGAATTATTTACCAAAAATGGTAGGCCATTGCGTATGACTGAAGATCGTGCGTTTAAAATGCTTATGGAACCAGTTCTTGAAACTTTAAAAACAAATTTGAATGAGCACAATATAATTGAAAGAATAATTATTTTTTCCCAAAAATGCAAAACGGATATTATGGCAGAACTAAAAGGAAGACTTTTGTCATTAAAAATTGATGCAGCTACTAGACAACACTTAAGCGTCTTAGGAATAAATGTCCAGTACATAAAGAACAAATCCATTACTGTAAAAACGCTTGCCATCAAAGAGCTAAAAAAAAGACACACCAGTGATTACTTAAAATCTGTAATGTTGGAAGTTTTAGGTGATTACAAAATTGATTTAAGCCAAATATTGACAATTACGACAGACAATGGAGCCAATATGGTAAAAGCTGTGCATAATTTAAATGATGACTTAAAAAATGCACAAGAAGAAGATGCTTTAGCTAATAATTGTACTGAAGACAGTTTGGAATCCATTGAAAAAAACTTTTCTTCAGATTTGCTAACTAACATTCGTTGCGGTACTCATACACTACAACTTTGCGTCAATGATGTGTTAAAAAAGGAGGAAATTAACCAAGAAATAGAAAAATGCAGATCAGTTGTGAAAAAATTAAGAAGTCAAACATACCTCGCCCTATTAAAAAACGGTGGCTACAAGAGACCAGTATTGGATTGTGTCACCAGATGGAACTCCACATACATCATGCTGGAAAGGTTATTTGAGTTGAAAGAGATTATTACTTCTTTAAGCTCAGATAACGCAAATTTTTTAATTAGTACTGACGAGTGGAGTTTCGTTTCTGAGTTTTTAAACACCTTTAATGTTGTTTCCGCTGCAACAGTTAAATTACAATCCGAAAAACTGCTTTATAGCGATCTTTACATAATTATATTGGACATAATATTACAAATAGAAAATCTTCCAAACAGTGCGATACAAGCTTCTCTAATTGAGGCGTTAAATAAAAGAAAATCGAAATTATTCGATAATGACTTATTTACAGTTGCTGTATTTTTGGACCCAAGAATCAAAGTAACCTTACAACCGGAACAAATTGCTAGGGCAAAAATATGCATAGGGATTTTGCATACGCGCTTAACTTCTCGAAAAGGTACGTCAAAATAACAAAACAATATATAACAAAATATAGTTCAGTTATTGTTTGTTCAATAAATTTATTTTTTATGCCAAATACATTATGTGTACATATATTTTTATCTCAACAGAAAACACTTTGACTTCAGACTCGCAAAGTTTAAGGTCAAATTCCAATGAACCATCAACAAGCAGTCAAGCCTACAAAAAGCCGAAAACAGTTCACGAGTTTCTTCAAAATCTGGATCCTACACCATCGAATGTAGAGGCAACGTCGACTTTGGTAACACGAATAGAAACTGATCTGCTTTTGTACGACCGACAACCAAGAACTCCACTCAATGATAACGTGATGGAATTTTGGAGCAGCCAAAACAATACCTTGGCAGCTATAGCAGAAATTGTCTTAGCAATTCCATGTACACAAGTGAGCGTGGAACGGTTATTTTCGGCTCTAAAATATATTTTATCCGACCAGCGAAACAAACTTACTCCAATTAACTTGGAACATATTCTACTTGTTAGGACTAATGGAGATTTCAATTATGAATGACAGGTTTTAACTTGAAACAATTTTTTTTTCTTATAATACAGTTTTATTTTATTTTTTCACCATTTTTATTTTAATAAGTTAATTTTGAAAAATTGATCTCATACAATGAATGTATTGTTTTTAATTTTAAGCAATTTCTTTACCAAAAATAAAATTTTTATTTCATTTTTAAGTATTCTTTTTTTTATGTAGGTATGTAAACTTTAAGACAGGGTGCGGAGAACAAAAATACAAAAGCACCCTGCTTTGAACGTATTTCTTGTTGTACCTCACATCGTCTACCTCAACTCCAGTGCCTAAGACGATCAGTTTCACGCAGACAGACGTCATTGATCACACAAAGAAATGTACATACATTTGTACGTTTTGATAGCTGGCAAGTGTCGCGGTTTTTTGTTTTTTTGCAGGCAATATAACAACTAACATTCATTTGCCTACACTGTTGTTGAAAAAAAAATACAAGAAATAACAACACAAACTGACCTCGATGACGCATGCATAACACAAAAAACAAAAAACGCTTGCCGTCCGTTCCACACTGTGTGCAAGCCTCTGTTGTCGTTCCATGCCTCATGCCGCATGAGTCATGCGAACCAGAGTGAGCATTAAGAAAACGTTTCATTCGGTTTCGTTTTCTACACTGACACATTAGCAAAAATTATAAAAATTACGATATCGCTCTCTTCCATTGAAAGGTTTCGTGTTTTGTTTGCCCTCACAAAAAGAACGAATGAATAGTTGCTGGTTTCTATCAGCCTCTCAGCGAAAGGTTCGGATATCGTTTCGTTTATTTTCGTTCCCTGATCAAGGAGATCAAAATTACTTGATAAATATATCTGAATATCGTCCGCATAAGCATGTACATTAGACCGTATCGAAAAAATGAATTTCGCCGCACACCAGCTAATCTAAAGCGTTATTGAAAGAAAGTTTCGAAAAAATTTTTTTTTTTTTTTGACCGAACGTAGGGGTCGCGCATCGACATATTTCTTTATAACTTCGTTATTTACCGTCCGATCTTGAAGATTAAGGAAGACCTATTTTTGCTTTCTGGAACTCATTGACCTCAGCTGACCCCTTATAGTACTGACCCACCGAACCCCAGTTTCTACCATCTTAACGTACCATTTTAGTATCAGAATTAGAAAGCCCTTAAAAAATCATTAAACTTTTACAAAAGAATTTTTTCGCTGTTTCCGCTAGAAATATGAAAAATTTTTGTTGTAATTTTTTTGCAAATTTTTAAATTTTTTGTCATATCGTATTATTTTTATAAAATATCCACCATCCGAAAAAGCATCTTAAAATACAATTCTTAAGTAATGCAATTAAAGCCTGCAAAAAACTTCCTTCGTATTAAACTTTCTGGACTATTCTTTAAGATCGTGCTGTTAATGTTAAAGGCTTGTCGAAGTTTAAAAAAACGGCAACAATTGCAGAATGATTCGGATACACCTAGAAAAAACCTTAA
Source organism: Tetanocera ferruginea (assembly GCA_958299015.1). Lineage (NCBI taxonomy): Eukaryota > Metazoa > Arthropoda > Insecta > Diptera > Sciomyzidae > Tetanocera > Tetanocera ferruginea. The sequence goes on along the minus strand of OY282641.1, from coordinate 98,208,684 downwards.
GAAAAATTAACAAAAAATCCATGTTAGTTTACCTAAGGGCTTGGTCTGTTTTAAGCCTACAAAGTTCTTGGATATGACAACAAAGCTTAATCTTCTTATTTATCGAATTTATATTCATGGTGAATTAATGGTGAAAACCATTAGTTGTAAGCACATTTTCACAAGTAGAATTGCACTCTTGAGAAGTAATATAAATTGATTGGGAAGTATTATCTATACATTCCGATGATTAACATTGTAAAATGTAAAAAAATTATTGATTGATAACTATTTGCATCTTCCTTGTTCGCAGTGTTTATGTAATTTTCTTTTTTAGCTACCAGCCATACTTTGAGTACTTTATACATGAATTTAGTTACTTTTACAAAGTTCTGCTTTGTGAATTTAAAAATTTTGTTTTTTGTGTAAATTATCAAATTTTTCATTTTAAAACCATTTTCAGCTCACACAAAAACTTTTGTTATTATAGATAATTATTTCATTCAGTACATTTATTATTCACAAAAGCCATTTTAGATAATTTAACTATGGTTTTTTTCTCGGTGTTAGAACGTTTTCGGTGGATATTTTATAAAAATTATACGAATTGACAAAAAATTTAAAATTTGCAAAAACATTTAATAAAACAATTTTTAAAATATTTTTAGCGAAAATAGCGAAAAATGTCTTTCATAAAAGTTTAATGATTTTTTATGGGCTTCCATTTCTGAAACCAAAATGGCACGTTAAGATGATAGAAACTGAGGTCCGGTGGGTCAGTACTATAAGGGGTCAACTGAGGTCAATGAGTTCTAGAGACAAAAAATAGGTCTTCCTGAAACAAAAACAAAAACAAACAATTCTTTAAGATCGGACGGTAAATACCGAAGTTATAAAGAAATATGTCGATGCGCGACCCCTACGTTCGGTCAAAAAAAAAAAAAAATTTTTTTCGAAACCTCCTTTCAATAATGCTTCAGATTAGATGGTGTGCGGCGACATTTTTTTTTTTTTCGCCTATAAGGCGAGACGGTCTAATGTACATTAGAGTGTTTACAAACAGCAAATACATCATTTATAAAAATAGAGAACAAAAGAGGCCCAAGAATTGAACCTTGTGGTACGCCACTTAACACAGATTTATGGCTAGAGGACACACGGCCAACTTGAGTTCTTTGCAATCTGTTCGACAAGTAGCTTGATATTAGACTGATTGCACTTTCACTAAACCCGAACAGAGTCCTGAGTTTCTGACATAAGTATTGGTGACATACTTTGTCAAATGCTTTGGAGAAATCTAAGAGGCAGAGTAAAGACATACAACCGGAATCAAATGAGGGCCGCAAGTCATCCATGACTTTAACCACTGCAGAAGCACACCCATGTCCTACTCTAAAACCAGATTGAAATGGAGACAGAAGTTTATTTTGTTGAAAAAAATTATTTATTTGTTGGCTCATTATTTTTTCACAAATTTTAGACAGTGGGGAAAAGATGCTAATTGGTCTGAAATCGTTAGGACCAGAGGGGTTAGACTTTTTAGCCACAGGTAAGACAACTGCTGATTTCCAAATTTCTGGGAATGAACAAGATATAAGGCAGTGATTAATAATATGCGTCAATGAACTTATTATGTGTGGCAAAATTATTTTAATAAATTTAATTGGAATACCATTTTCACCAATAGCATTTGATTTTATCTGCATAATGCACCTTCCAATATCAAACTCGCTTACAGGAGTAAACTCAAAAAGTTGAGGAACATGAATATTTGATAGGGAAAGAGTATTATTGTTTTTATTGTGCACAGTGTTTTCAATGAAAAAGTTGTTTAACAAGTCCGGATCAACTTGACATTCAGGGGTTGTCTTTTTAGTAACTCCAAGTTTCTTAATATTGTTCCACAAATTTTTGGTCGGGAGGGAAACATTTAATTTGACAGAGAAATATCTAGATTTAGACTGTTTTGTTAAACGGACAGCATCATTCCTGGCAATTCTGTAAGCTTCCCGGTTTCCTGATGAAGGGTTTATTTTCCAGAGCCTGTGAAGATTATTTCTTTTTTTTATTGCATTAAAGACATCCTGTGTAAACCAGGGACAGGAGGAATTTTTTATCCTAGTTGTTCGTAAAGGAACATGCTTTTCAAACAGGTACTTGACAGGCCTTAAAAGGGAACCCAGCTTATCATCCACAGTACTAAAATTCCAGCAGTCGTTGAAAGAAGTCATAGACAAGTCATAAGACAATGACGAAAAATTAATACTTTTAAAATCACGATACGAAATAGAGGTAGAAGTCGTATTACGAGATAAATTAACATTTAACGAGCAAAAGATCAAGTCATGATCAGATATGAAAAATATTTGGTTAAAAAGAGAAACAAACGAAAGTTCTGACACAATAAAATAATCCAGTAGACTTGGAGTTGTATTGTGAGAAAAACGAGTGGGTACAGTATCATTGACAAAAGATAGGCCTACTGAAGATATTTTGTCACACAATGATTGCTTTACGGAGTCGTTGTTCAATAGATTTATATTAAAATCACCACAAACCAAAATAAAATCATTAGAAAGAATATGGTTATACAAGTCAGAGACGAGTGGATCTACAGGAAGACATTTATTGGGGTTATACACACAAGACACGAGGACTTTAGTTATATTATCGGAAATACATATGGTAAGATATTCAATTCCGGGACCGCAGGATTTACTCAGAATTTTGGCATTTAAGTATGTTTTAAAGTAAATAGCAACTCCACCGCCTTTTTTATCGCATCTTTCATTTCTAAGAACATTATAACTTTTGACACTACATGTTGTATCGCTTATATCACAAGACAACCACGTTTCAGAAACACAAATGATGTTCACTGATGACTCTTCAAAAACATATCTTATATAGTCCAATTTAACCATATTCAAACTTCGGGCATTAAAATGGACGACATTAAGACCATCATGTTGTGTACACAAAACCTGAATTAATGTTTTCTGGTTTTCAATAATGCCAAAAAGTGAACTACTAGTTACCGCCATTAAAGAGGAGTAGTAAGAAGGGAGAAATATTTAGGCAAATGATATGAAAAAAGAAGATTAGCAATGAGAAAAGAAGAAAACAGGTAGAAATGAAACATAAGATGTAAGATAATAATAAACATAAACATAAACATAATATAATAAACTTAATAAAGAATAAATTAGTTCTCATGAGAAATAACATCCGATAAAGTATTATGTAGTTCATCAATACTAGATACACGTAAACCATCAGCATTTTTATTCATCCTGATAAACACTGGACCCCTATAAGAGAAAGCATTATATATTCTCTTTTGACGCTTAAGAGCAATCGCAGCTTGTAAGATCTTTCAAGTATCAGCATCCAGACTTTCATGAATAAAAACGTTGTTGTCAGAGGCAAAACCAGCATTTCTAAGATTAACAGCTGAAATTACTTATAGAAATTTGTTATACTTGTGCCTACCTCTGTACTAAATTTTAGTATCCTAGTGTCAAAAGTATTTGAGATACATTGTTTTTTATTATTGCCACTCCCCTTTTTCTAATAACGCCCATTTTTTTTACAAAAATTTGTTGTAATTGTGCCTACCGCTGTAGTAAATTTCTGTATCCTAGTGTCAATATTATTTGAGATACAGTAATTGTCTTGTATTGCCACACCCCTTTGTCGCATAACGCCCACTTTTTTTACAGTAATTTTCAATAATTGTTCTTACCTCTGTACTTAATTTCAGTACTCTAGTGTCAATTTTCTTTGAGATACAGAGTTTTTACAATATTGCCACACCCTTTTTTAAAATTACGCCCACTTAAGTGATCGCAATTTTTTATTTTTGTGCCTGCCTTTGTAATTTTACTGTGAATTTTATTACCTTAGTGCCAATATTTACTGAGATACAATGTTTTTCATATAGCGACACGCCCCTTTGTCGAATACCGCCCACTTTCATAGACGGGCACCTCCGCGTTGATGGTCTGTATGTGTTGACATTTATTGAAATTTGATTGAAAATTACGGCAATCAGGCAAGTACTTTAGGAGTAATCGATGTACATACATTCACAAAAAAAAAAAAACAAAAAAAACAGAGAAACCAACCAACTTGAGAACCTCCTCCTTTTTGAAGTCGATTAAAAATAGGTGGATGATAGAAATTATGACAGAAATAAAATAGTGGTAGATTTTGGCAAAAGGTAAATAGTGGGTGGTAAAAGTGGTAGAAGTCAAAAAGTTGAAAAAAGTGGTAGATCTACCACAATTGTGGTAAAGTGACAGCACTGGTGCAGCCTTAAGTCATAAGGTGGCTCTCGTTGCAAGCGTGCGTTAATCGGATTGTTGAACAATGGGATGTACTTAAACTTTATTTCAACGATCAGTATAATTTAGATCGGAATTTAACTGCGGAGTTTTTATGTGCAAGCTTTTCAGAAGACGTAACACAACTTTAATTTTTATTTTTGGATTACATTTTGCCGATCCTAAAAAGTTTAATATAATTTTTCAATCCGAGTTGTGTGTTGTTCACCGGCTTCATAGCGATGTATCTGATATGTTTAAGTTCATGTCTGATGTGTTTTAGTCTTACAAAACAAAATTTTTAAACTTTAAATTTTTTCGTTCAAACTGTTAACTTGTATCAGCTGGGTATTACACTGATTACACGGGCATCAGTATAAGTATTTATGCATTCATCCAATTTTAAATTTTCAACCCTGTTTACAGCCATAAATTTGGCTTAACATTGAAAAAGTGTGCTTAAAAATGTTGGTAGATTTTAAGAAGTTTTTCTAGAATTTTTAAGTAGATTTTCACCATGCTTCTGGTAGAAAGGCACTCTGACAAAACGGTCACCCTGCCTACCTTCCATACAACTCGCTATAGTGAAACTCTATAAAGAGGTTTATATATGAGCTGCAAAGATTAAACTTGGTATGTGAGTACGTTATATTAACACATTAATGTGTACAAAAAATGGGCGTCAACCGCCCACAAACATGTAAAAAACAAAAACTGGGGTAGGTCAATATGACCCAATCGTCATACAGGGTTAAGAATATCGAAAAACGTACAAGGTTAGAAACTGTTTGCCCAATAAAACAATTTTGGCCGCTTAAATCGATGAAATACCCCTGTGTGATAGTTGGACTGATTCTTGAATTATAAATGCTTCCATGTTTTGTTTAATATATAACATACATTTCCATACGTTTAATGGATGGGCCTCGTTAGGCCCAGCAGGTACACTTACCACCTTCATACATAAACAGATGAGGTTTGTTCAACGAAATAAATGCAAATAATATGTAGATGGTTTTGTTCCATCAACAAAACATAAGCGGTAGTTGGCATTAAATATTTCGGCGCGTAGAACCAAGAAAAAAAAATTGACAACAATTCAAAGTCAAAATCGAAAAGCCCAGCCGAACATCCTAGGGTTAAGAAAATCTATTCAATAAGGTTAAAAATGTTTAAATATTTGTTCTAGTTTGCTGCATAGTAATTGTTTGATTATTGTTACTTCATTGTAATAAAATTAAAGAAAACAAAAGGACGTTAATAAAATAAACTAAAATAAAGAAAGAAAGAAGACAGTAGAGTAAAGAAAGAAAATAACGTTTCTGACGCTTGTGTGCTTAACCATCCATATTTTCTCTATAATTTGTAAGTTGATCTCAAACTTTAGCTAATGTTCATAACATAATAATTTGTTAATAAACAAATTGGCCATTTCAGCCCTTGAAAGGACTTTGACCGAGCTTCTTATGATCAATTGTGTTGTGTGTGTTATTAAATGTTTGCACAATATTGAGAACTGGACCACTGTTGCCAGATTGAGGTAAATTTCCCTAAATGAGGTAATTTTTGACTTATTTTTTAAGCAGAGGTAAAAAGGTAATTTTTGACTAAAAGTGGTAAATTTTTGCAATATAATTATTTTTTAGATTTCCAAATATTTTAAGTTTTTTTGCACTTTTGTTACCTCTCTGAACGTACTAACAAGCAGTCTTTTATTATTGGGAGTCCCCTTTTGTACCAAAAAATAACAAATGTAGGATTGTTTTAATTTTTGATTTGCTGCAAATTTTAACTTAAAAACTAAGGAAATTGTTGAAACATGCCATTACAAGAAGTAATCAAATGTTTTGAAATTACATTGAATATTGTTTAAAAGAATATCGGTTATAGAAAGCCATGACCAGTTCCTACAAAAAAGTTAATGGAAAAGTTGATAAAAGAATCCCCTTACACATCGTGAGTTGGAAACGTTGTTGGGAATATGAAGAAACGAATTGTTCAAGGCTAGCAAAGAAATGTTCTATTGTGAAAGTATTGAAGTGAGTTATAACGACTGTTGATCATTTAAAATTTTGTAATTTTTTAGAAAAAGGTAAATTTTCTCAGAAAGTGGTAATTTTTTCCCAAATAGCGGTACATTTTAGTTCGGCCTTCAGGCAATACTGAACTGGACCTACATGTTTTATGCCGACTCCGAACGGCTAAAGTTCATGTTCTCAAGAAGCTTTACATGGTAGTATTTACTCTCTGAGGTTTGCCATTGTCTGCAGAGAGGTGGTGACCGATCAGAAACATTTTTTTAATTGAAAAAACTTTTCGCCGCGACTGGGGATCGAACTCGGGCTCCAAGCATGCTAAGCTACACACTTAACCTGCATGCCACGGTCATCACTAATGTTCCTTAGTTTGTTTTAATTTTACTTCACTTACTTGAATTGTTATTTTATGAAGTCAATTGGTAAATATCTGTGTAACAATAAGCTTGTACTACAACCAGTGCTGTCAGTTTACCATAATTGTGGTAGATCTACCACTTTTTTCGACTTTTTTGACATCTACCACTTTAACCACCCACTATTTACCTTTTCCCAAAATCTATCATTATTTTATTTCTGTCACAATTTCTATCAACAATATATTTTTAAAGAATAATTGCTGTTATTTGTTTCTTTAATTTAATTTTCATAATATTTTACCGAGGCAGGAAATGCAATTTTTTAAATGTGTTGATTGGATTTGAATAGGATTGCATTGGAAAACATCATAAAATCCATGAAAAAAAAAATAAAAATTCGTTTTTCAGTTCTCCAGGACATGGACGTTATCCAAGTTACAGCTCTAAAAAAGCTTTTAAATTCAATATATCACCTTATCTAACAATCTTTTGGTGTGCATGAAAACTTTGCTTGAAAAGTGCTTATTTTCTGTTTCGCGAGCAGCTCCTAACTTGGCTATTGGTTTGCTCGCGGTTCAGTTTGTATTTTACAACTCATGATTGGCAGTGGGAGTTACGGAAATTTAAAAAAAACCGGATTGGGCCACGACCGTCTAAAAATAAATACAGATAAGCTCAAGCCTCGATCCAATAGCGATATTTTTACGTTTAACAGTCTTTATGATCCGGTATTCACAATTGAAAATTGATGTAATGCTATTTTTGGAAAATAATTTGAGAACAATTTTTTGTCCTTTTTTTCCAATACAATTTAATGAATGTCAAAATAAAGCCATAATAAATAACATAATTTTTATGAGATTACGGCAAGTAAGCCCCATTTTTTGAATATAGGAAAAAATCTACCACTAATTTTCACCTACCACTCTTTTCAGACACAATCTACCACTATTTATAATTTGCAAGAGGCAGCATTGATTACAACAAACATCAAACCACAGCGTTTTACAATTTTTTTTTTTAACTTTAAAACACAATAGCATTTTTTCTTATTATTTTTTTATTTAGGCGTAGAATTGGGAGTTGGAACTGGAAATAAAGTGGTTTTTTAATACCGATTACTGTTTTGAGTCGTACAGTGTAGTATTACCATTTATGGCCTTAGAAGACATGCGCATAACATATAATGCTCACAAGATACCATATTTTATTATAAACTCATTATTTACTACCATTACTAAATATACAGCAGAAAAAATTCCATTTAAGTGTGAGACAAAACTATGAACATGAAATTTTGTAATCATTTCGCAAACGTGCCACGAAGGGTATTTTAGTATGTTAAAATAAATAATATCCAATATTGTAATAATGTACTATAATCTAAAATAATTTTATATTTTTGTGTGAAAAATACTAAACGGTGAGCCATTTAGTTAAATCATTTGGAAAAATAACTACCTTCAACTTCATTGAAAGTGATATATAGAGACTTATTCCTGATGCTCTATGTTCAATTACAGGGAGCAACAGAGAACAAGTTGCAGGCCATACAGTTATCAATTCTTTGTGAATTTTGAACTCTGATCAACTCGAGTTAAGGTGTTATAAGCACAAATTTGAAAAAGTTTCTTTTATCAATCATTTAACTTCATCCTTTAAAAGTGTTATCCGATTCCTGGCATTTAAATTGATGATCCTAAAATTTGCTTGTCTTTCGAACTTTGTAAGATATCCGCCTTCAAAGCTGAAAAAAATTCAAAATGTTGCATATTACGAATTTTTTAAATCCTTAAACTTTTTTCCTCTTTTGAACTTTCGAAACATTTTGTTGAAAAATCTCTACAGTTGACTTATCAACTTTTTGTACCGCAATTTTTGGAAGATTTAGAGATATTTTGAAGCCTGAATTCTTGTTGATTTAAATTAAATAAATAAAAAAAAAACGAAATGGCCATTTCAGCCCGAAAAATGATTTTGAACTTATTATATCAATTGTGTTGTTTTAAAATGTTTGTACAGAACTGACCCAGTCCTCGGACTAACTGGAACTATATGTTTTATGCTGTCTCCGAACGGCTGATGTTAGCTTTACATGGCGTTATTAACTCCCTGAGGTTTTGCATTGTCTGCAGAGAGGTGTCAGTCGAACAGAAAATTGTATTTCTATTGAAAAAACTTTTGCACGAGACGAGGATTGAACTCGGGATACGTTGGCTCGCACGCCACACACTTAGCACGTCCTACCAAGCCCGCGACTTAAATTATATGCTGACAAAAAATCTGTAGAAAAGTAAGGTAAAATCCATTTTACCAAAATGTAAGAGAGGATAAAAAGTTATATTGTTGCAAAAATGCGTATTTCGCAAAACTTTGCAAATTTTTCAGTTTTGATGGCCGGTATCTTTCAAAGCTCGAAACATATTGTAGTTATTTGGTCAAAAATTAAAAAGCATAATATGTATGATTAAAATTATTTAAATATTGTCAAACTACCAGTAATTTTTTTTGCTTAAACAGTAGTGTTCAAAATCTAAACAATTCGTTTGAATAAAGTACACAATTTTTTATAATGCGCAGAAATTAATATAAGAAGAGGCTATTTTATTTTACAGCTTATTGTAGTGGTACTATCACAGCCACACATGCCACCACAACATAACTTATTTTGTTAGTTTTATATGTTTCTTTCTTTCGTTCTCCACGTCGCGTCTATCAATGCATGTTGATCGAAAGCAAGCCAAGTGCTTTGAGAGATGTCACAACCACAGTAATATGAAGTTTGCTTGCTCGCTGACCTAGTGACTGCAGCATGCGCAAGCGCTGCACTATTTTTGATTGGTTTGTGGAACAAACGAAACGATTGAGTGAAAATAAATTATGGGGAGGAGTTTCTAAATTGTAAGAATAATAATATTGGTTTTTTTTATTATAAAAACCCAAAAGATTTCAAATAAAGTCAGATTCTAATGAGACACCAGTCTTTTTACTTCTTTAGTTAACGACTCAGAGCGGCATTTTTGCCATAGTCAAAAACAGCCAAAGGCATTAAACATTATTTTTTTCGTAAATAAAACAAAACAATTAAATTAAATAAATAAAAACAAATCCTCCACATGGCGATCCTACGATATTAGTTAATCCATCGATCCTGCGATATTAGTTAATCCAGCAAGCCTGATCCTGCAACGAATCCTGTCCATAATTAAAATAAATCAACACTTATATGGCGGATTTTGATCAACTCTTTGCAAAAGCACTGAGCAAAGCGGCGCAATATTTGGAATACGTGCCAGAACCCACAAAAGCGCAGGAAGCAGCCCCAATATACGTGCCAACACCTAAGACAGCTGGACCTTAGCCCATATCGATAGAAGACTACAAAAAGAGGCAGAGCCTGTACAAAGAACAGGGTAAACAACACTTCGTTTCAAGTAGTCAAAAGCCACAACAAAAAAAATCAAGAGGTGGAACTATACAGAGTCGCAGCACTAACAACCGGAAAAGAAAGAAAAAAGCTCCTCGAAAAAATTGCCAATAAGACAAACTACGGGCGATAAACACTAAAAATGGAATGGTTCGGAACTAAAGAAACCATAACAACAAATGTTGTTGTTGACCTTGTTGACCTTGAAAATTTCTTAAAAAATTCCTTAAAAAATTCCTTAAAAAATTATCTATCACTGACCTTTTAATGGGACCAACTGACCTTTTTTGACCTATTACTTTCAGATGGCATCATAAGTTTTTTAAAATTCCACCAATGAGGTGCCAGCATCCCTTAGTTTGTTATGGCATCTTGTTTAAAAAACACTGCGCTGTATGCCAAGAAAAAATAATTGACATAAGAAAAATAATATATGTTTCGAATAAAGAAAAATCATGGCATCGTGAATGTTTCCGATGCGGTATTTGTAAAATTAACCTGATTAAATTAGGATTTGTAGAAAATAAAACACTATTGTTATGTCAATATTGTAGTAGAACATCAAATAAACTGCATTAAACTTTTAAGTTAGCAAAATACATGAAAGCCTGAATAAAACAGCCTTTGTCAAATGGAAATAAAATTATTAGAGAATACCTGTCAAAATTAAAAAAATCACCAAAAAGACAATATAGTAAGGAGTATATAGTAACTAAGCTCGCAAAAATACAAACAATCACAATTTGAAGCAATCATTGCAAAAAGATTTAAATAAATAAGATTTCAAGGATAGACTTCACAGATTTAATGAGTTAGAAGGGAAAATTAGAGGATTTTTAATAGAAAAAGAAATAACTGACGAGAATTCAAGTAGTCAAAAGCCTAACAATAATATGATAAACAAAATGACAACCTTTAATTAAGAAGTATCTATCATACCAATTTTTAAAGGATCCTATAAAGAATTAGAACCATTTTTAAAAATTGTTCAGTTACTATACAATTCATATAGTGAGGATGCTAAGTGAAGACAACACTAGGGTATGCCAATGAATTTACCACATTTGTCAATTTAAAACAAAAATTATTAGAAAAATTTAAAATCAACCAAACGACAGCACAAATATATAGGTACGCAAGATTGAAGACTTAGGTGCAATGGCAACATCCGAACACAAGTCAGTAATTGGAAAGATAAACGAAAAGTATGCTTTAACTATATTCAAAAATGGTCTGGATGAAAGCCTCAAGCAAACAATCTTCGCAGCACAACCTACAGATTTCGGAAATGCTGTAAATTTAGCCTTAGAACTTGAGAAAAATAATAGCTTAAGTCATAATCGAATATTAAATAACACTACACAGAAAAATTTCATCAATAACCGAAACAATATGCACAGAACTTTTCAAATAACAACATCATAAAAATTACAGCAATAATCAAAATAACTACAACACAAGAAGCTCAAATCATGATAATACCAATAACACGTTCAAACCAAATAATAACTTTAACAGAAATAATTTTAGACCAAACAATAACAATTTTCGCATAATGCGAACAGGAACAACAACAATTACAGAGCATACAACAATTACAACTACAGGAATAATAATAACAACAGATACAATTATAACAATGGAAACTACAGAAAAAATGCCAATACGAGACATATGCGCGTAGTTAACCTTCAGGGAAACAAAGAAGGCCCGGCAGACAATTTAGAGCTTCCGATAGGCCATCAATAAAAGCAATCAAATTAACAAAATAACAAAGAATCTCACAAATTATGTTACTCTGAATTGTACACAAACAAAACATTACCTAACATTTTTTATTGACACCGGAGCGGATATTTCGATCTGCAAGTACATAAATGAAAATCTACATATAAACAGTGAAAACAGATGCAAATTAACAGGACTTACGAAAGAAGAAATTCATTCTCTAGGGACAACAAATTTATCCTTATGGTTCGGTAAAAATAAAGCCACAAATTAATTCCACATAGTTGATAAAAATTTCCCCATTACAACGGACGCACACTGGGGCCAAGTGTGCTCAAAATTCAATTTTGAAATAATGCATTTTTAAAAAAGAAAAAAACGCAGTTATATTCTCCATAAAATTATGCATCTGAAAGTCATTTTTCAGCTTTGTAGCATTTTTTGCTGGGAGATATGCGTACCCAAATATGACACATTTTCATATTTTTTTTTTATTTTTCAAAACTGTGAATTTCGAATCAGCAATTGAAGTTCGTACTGCAAGAAAACGGTATAAGATTTCGTCATTTTGTTTTTTGCCTAAGTTCAAATGAAGTTTCCTTATTTTTTCGTAGTATTTAGTTTGACAGTATATGCTTTCAAAAGCTTACAGTTTTCAAAAAGCTAACCTAACCTCTAGTTTGTTGGAATGTAATTTTTAAAGTAATTTTTTTTTAAAATGGCGCAAAATGCTTTTAAATCTGGCAGTATTTTAATTAAATATGATTCTTCCTTATTGAGAATCCGAATTCATAACCAGTTAAAAAAATTTCACTTTGATTTAAAATAAACACAAAAACTTATCTTTCTTGTTAAATTGATTCTGTTTCATTTCAAACTGAGAATTTTCATTCTATAACGGTGAATAATGAATAAAGAAAGAATGTTGGTCTTATTAATAATCGCAAAAAGTGATTTTTAATTTTTTTTGTATGCTATATGGTATTTTATCATAATTAAAAGAAATATACAAACACTATGTGTAGCTTTTTTGTAGAAAAACGTTCAAAAAGTATTATAATCCGAATTTGTTACTTAAAACAATTTTTTTGAGTATAAACAATTTTTTTTTTTATATAAAAAGTTCTTCGAAGTGCATCTTATTGAACTAAAAATCATCAAGAGATGGCGGAATATTAAAACCAACTGAAGTAATGTTGAAGTACTATTTATTTGATTATTTAAGTTACTTTTATATTTTAGTTATTTTTAAGCAATATATACTTTAAACCTTCGTCGTATATGTTTAAATATTGTTTAAGTTCATCTGGTCACCTTATATAATATAGCTGTTAAGAATAATCATGGTCACCTTAAACGAAAAAAGAGATCAGAATAAAGAATCGCTCGAAGTATACGGACGTGTTTTAATTTTTGGCTACTACAATCTCAGATGTGGGATTTGCCCAAGTTTAGTTTCGTTACTCGGCTATTTCGAAAAGAAAGAAATATACATATATAAAAGAACTAAGTTTACCCGCAATAATTACGTGCCCAACAAATAGGTGCCTAATAAAAATTAAAAACGAGTGTTGCAAAAAAAAAAAAAAAAAAAACAAAAAGAAAAAAGACAAAAGAACTAAAGAAAAAAAGATAAGTGGATAATAACAATTAAAACCGAGTGTTGCAAATTAGAAAAAAAACAAAAAAAAAAAACAGACAAAGTGCTATAAAAAGTTAGACAAAGTGTGACAAAAGATAGACAAAGTTAGAAAGGAAAAGACAAAGAAAAAGCGTGACTGTACCAAAAAGTGCACGAATTTTTTTTCCAACGATATGGAAATCGCATCGAACGATTATACCGTTGCAGAGCTGCGCGAGTGGTTACAGAAGTTGCAGTTGTCAACAGCTGGTTCAAAGAGCACACTCGTATTGCGTCTTAATACAGTGCCAGCTGAGCAGCGCGGCGAGTGCCCAAGAGAAACAGTAGAGATAGAAGATGTGAGTGAAGAAGAGAGTGAACAGCAGACAGCTCAACAGAGTACAGTGGTGGCAGAGAAAGAGGCAGAATTGTACAAAAGAGAACTTAGTCTACTCAAGCGTGAAAAAGAGCTGTTGTTGCGTGAGAACGAGTTTCTTAAAGACGAAATACGTCAATTTCGCTTGTTAGAAGCAGCAGCCTGTTCGACGCGCTCTATAGACATCAGTGGTTCGTCCAACGCTGCAATCAGCATGTTGAAAGAAGTTCTGCCAGAGTACGATGGCAAAGAAAATCTAGTTGTGTGGACAGCTCAATTGAATAGCATCAAAAATGTTTACTCGCTGGATGAAAATACGTTGCGTGCGCTGTTCATATGTAAGCTGAGAGGCAAGGCGCAGCTGTGGCTGCAATCGAAGTCTGATTTCATGGCAGAGAGTGTGGAAGTATTAGTGAAAGAGATGAGCGAATTTTTCGGTGGAAACGAAACAAAACTTTCGCTGCGTAGAAAATTTGAAGAGCGGAAGTGGGGCTATGGTGAGAGTTTCGCCGAATACTACAGGGATAAGCAGATTCTCGCAAACGCAGTGCAGATGGACAAGACGGAGATGGTTGACTACTTGATTGACGGAATACCAGACGAGCAATTGAGAGTGCAGGCAAATATGCAGCGGTTTACCACTCAAACACAGTTGTTACAGGCATTTGCAAAAATTGAGTTGAAAAATTCAAAGGTACCAGAGGCGCAGCTGTCAAGTGAAAAAGGGCCCGTTGCTAATTTAAGGTGTTTTAACTGCAACTCGGTGGGACATCTAGCAGCAGTGTGCCGAAAGCCAAAACGTGAGTTCGGCGCTTGTTTTGCGTGCGGAAGCCTAGAACATCGTGCTGTTGCTTGCCCGCAGAGAAAGACGACCAAAACTTGGCAAGGAAAAGAATATGTAATGTATTTAAAAATTTTTATAACCAATAATGTTAATGTTTGTCTGTCCCTAGAATGCTTCATAGACACTGGAAGCTGCATCAGTTTTGCAAAAATGAACGCGTTTTCAAATTTACTTAAATTAAATGAACTTCTCAATGTAAACAACAAATACTTTGGATTGAATAATACTGAATTAAAAGTGTATGGCAAAGTTGCCTGTTATGTTTTGTTAAATAAAAAAAAAATTGAGTTTGATTTGATTGTTGTGGCTGATGATTCCATGAGTTATGAAGTTGTTCTGGGGAGGGATTTTTTAAGAGCTGGTCAGTTTGAATTCATGTATTGTAAAAACGTTGTTGAATTAAATAAACAAAATGATAGTTATGTTCCGATTTATAATGATAGTAATTTCGAAGACAAAGGAAATGAAAATGATAGTAGTTTAAAAATGTTTGAAAATAATAATATGCAAAATGTTTCGATTGAAAAAAATTTTAGTTATTTGACAGATCATAATGAGAATCGGAGTAAAAACTCAAATTATAAATATTTTAATGTAAATGAGTCTTTTATAAAAAGAAATGACGACGAAGTAAACAATTTATTAATGGAAAAAGATGATGTTATTTTAAGAAAAGGATGTTTAAGTCCAAGTTCTAACAATGAATTTATTAATGATATTGAAAGCTTTGAGAAAATGATTTTACTTATTAATCATGATGATTCCAACGAGCTGAATTTAAATATTTGTACAAAGATAAGTTTTGAAATTAAAAGTAGATTGTATAATATATTTGAAGAGTGTTATCTGAAACCTGAACGTCCTGAAGAACCGATAGTTAAAAGTCAAATGAAGTTGTTGTTAGAAAATGAAAAACCGTTTTATTGTAATCCGAGGCGATTATCATATACAGAGAAACTGGAATTACAAAAGTTGATAGATGAATATTTAGACAAAGGCATTATACAAGTGAGCGAATCAAAGTTTGTTTCCCCAATCGTGTTAGTAAAGAAAAAAACGGGTGATTTAAGAATGTGTGTAGACTTTCGAAATTTAAATAAAATTACTGCAAAAGAGCATTATCCAATTCCTCTTATTGATGACTTGTTAGACAGACTAGCGAACAAAAAGATTTTTACAAAGCTGGATTTGAAAAATGGATTCTTTCATGTTTTTATGCACCCGGAATCGATAAAATATACATCGTTTACGACTCCTTTAGGGCAATTTGAATTTTTAAGAATGCCTTTTGGTCTAAGAAATGCGCCGTCAGTTTTTCAAAGATTTATAAATAAGGTATTTGTTGACATGGTGAAACAGGATAAGGTAATAATTTACTTAGACGATATAATGATAGCCTCGACAAATATTGAAGAACACTTTGAAATACTCAGCGAAGTTTTCCAGCGGTTGGTTCAAAATAAGCTTGAGCTCAGGTTAGACAAATGTGAGTTTTTTCAGTCAAAAGTAAAGTATCTTGGGTATACTATAACCGGAGAGGGCATACGAGCGGATGAAACTGGTCTACATGCGATTAAAAACTTCCCAGTTCCAGATAGACCTCATGCCGTGCAAAGTTTTTTAGGGTTGTGTTCATACTTTCGAAGGTTTGTAGAAAATTTTTCGGTGTTAGCTAAGCCTTTGTATAATTTAGTAAAAAAAAATAGTAAATTTTGTTTTGGTCCGGTTGAGCTAGAAACTTTTGAAATGTTAAAGCAAAAATTGATAGAATCTCCTATATTAGCGTTGTATGATCCAAATGATGTTACTGAGTTGCATTGCGATGCAAGTTCGATAGGTTTTGGAGCCATATTGTTGCAAAAAAAGAAAGATAAAAAGTGGCATCCATGTTTCTATTATTCCAAATGTACTTCAGAGGTCGAATCAAAATACCATAGTTTCGAATTAGAGACACTGGCTATTGTTTATGCGTTGAAACGTTTTCGAGTTTACCTTCAAGGAAAAAAATTCAAAATTGTTACAGACTGTAATTCGTTGACATTGACGTTGAGTAAAAAGGAATTAAATCCAAGGATTGCAAGATGGGCTCTAGAACTACAAAATTATGACTATGAATTGGAACATCGGGCCGGCAAGAGGATGCAACATGTCGATGCGTTGAGTCGGAGCACTAATATTTTAATTTTGGAGGCTAACACTTTTGAAGAAAATCTAATTATTTGTCAAAACAAAGACAGAAAGTTAGACGAAATTAGAAAAAGGTTAGAATTGACTGAAGATAGTTTTTATGAAATGCGTAATGGAATTCTGTATAGAAAGAGTGACAAAGGATCGGTTCTGTTCTGCGTGCCTGAAGATATGGAAAATCACGTTATATATAAATACCATGACGAAATGGGTCACATGGGTATAGATAAAACAGTTGAGTTAATATCAAAAAGCTATTGGTTCCCTAGAATGAAAGCAAAAATAAGTGGTCATATCAGAAACTGTTTAAAGTGTATAGTCTTTTCTTATAAACAGGGAAAAGCTGAGGGACTTCTCCATAATATTCCGAAACCAAACGTTCCATTTGAAGTTTTACATATAGATCATTATGGACCGATAGACAACGCTCGGTCGAAAAAACATATTTTTGCAATTATTGATGCGTGTACTAAGTTTGTTAGATTATACCCCACAAAAACGACAAACACGAAAGAAGTGATTCGAGCCCTGGAAGATTACTTCAGAGCATATAGTCGTCCGAAATGTATAGTTTCAGATAGAGGAAGTTGCTTTACGTCAAATGATTTTAAAGAATTTCTGGAAGGGTTGAATGTACAACACATAAAGATAGCTACAGCTTCGCCAAAAGCCAACGGCCAAGTAGAAATAGTTAACAAAAGTTTAGGTCCGATGATAGCAAAGTTAGTCAAACCTAGGGAGGGCATTTATTGGGATACAATTATAGAAAAAGTAGAGTTTTCTTTAAATAATACATTCCATAGAACAATAGGTAAGTATCCCAGTGTTATGCTATTTGGAGTACAGCAGAAAGGCTCGACGATAGATTTGTTAAAGGAAAGCTTGATTGAAGTAGAACAAGGGTTGGTAAGAAAAAATTTAGAAGAAGTTAGGGAGGAAGCTGCTTTAAAGCAATCGAAATTACAGGAGTACAATAAAAAGTATGCAGACAGAAAACGTAGAGAAGCCATAAAATATGTTGAAGGAGATTACGTCATGGTAGCAAATTTTGATTCGCATACTGGTGTAGCAAAAAAGTTAATTCCTAAATTTAAAGGTCCGTATAAGGTTACTAAAATTTTACGAAACGATCGATATCTACTTGAAGATGTAGAAGGTTTCCAACAATCTCGAACGCCTTACAAAGGTGTCTGGGAAGCAGATAATTTAAAGCCTTGGTTTAAAGGACATGCGGTATCAGATAACAAGATTTAAATTTGGTAAGATCGGGAGATCTTATCATCAGGATGGCCGAATTGAAGTAATGTTGAAGTACTATTTATTTGATTATTTAAGTTACTTTTATATTTTAGTTATTTTTAAGCAATATATACTTTAAACCTTCGTCGTATATGTTTAAATATTGTTTAAGTTCATCTGGTCACCTTATATAATATAGCTGTTAAGAATAATCATGGTCACCTTAAACGAAAAAAGAGATCAGAATAAAGAATCGCTCGAAGTATACGGACGTGTTTTAATTTTTGGCTACTACACAACCATCATGATAAGCCTCTCTGGGTATTTGCAATGTCCTTTTTTTTGCAAGATATTTCGACAAAATAGCAGTAAAGAACGTGATATGTGCCTTATAATATGTCAAAGCAAAGAAATAAAACTTGATGGTGAATTTGAAGATTTGCTTCAGTTTTCTGAATCAAGCAGAAAAAACATATGTTTTAAAAAAAAATTTAAATCCTGCTTTCAAAAATTTTAAAACACAAAAAAAAGAAACAAATTGGCCATTTCAGCCCTTGAAAGGACTTTGACCGAGCTTCTTATGATCAATTGTGTTGTGTGTGTTATTAAATGTTTGCACACAATTGATCGAGAACTGGACCTACATGTTTTATGCCGACTCTGAACGGCTAAAGTTTATGTTCTCAAGAAGCTTTACATGGCATCATTTACTCCCTGAGGTTTGCCATTGTCTGCAGAGAGGTGGTGACCGATCAGAAAAATTTTTTATTGAAAAAAACTTTTCGCCGCGGCTGGGGATTGAACCCGGGCTCCGAGCATGCTAAACCACACACTTAACCTGCATGCCACGGTCATTTTAAAACACAAGTCACCAAAAAAATTGGAATCAAGTAAAAGAAAATTCGAAAGATTTCATAAACGTGAAAATACTTGGATAAACAACGACTATTTATTAGTTTATTTGATAATCCTTAAAGAATTTTAAGTGTTGGTATTTATTATATTACTTCTTTTCGTTTTAATGATTTATTACATTACTTGTTTTAATTTGAAACTTAACATTTTCTTTATTGAAACGTAAAATCAATGACCTTTGTTTTAACTAAACTGACTGTTATCTTATCTACTGAATTTAAAATTATGTAAATATATTGTAACTTAAATTCACTTATTTTTGTAACAAATCTGATCAAACCCAACAATATTTAAAACAATTCATATTTCAATTTCACATTGAAGTGAAAGTTTTAAACGTTTATTTTAATTATATATAGATGTTATCTTGGTCGCTAGTTGGCTAAAGCAAGGCTATAAGCAACTGGTTAATCATTTAAAATTCGTATGGATTTTATAATCAAAATCGATTGGTTTAAGTTATTGTATAAAATGTTTTTAATAGTCTAAATCATGGCCACGAATAGGTTAAGTGAAGGTCATTAATTGGTTAAATCTTTTTTATTTTGCACGGTAAAATGTAGTAAATTGAGTTTTGCCTGAGACTCTATATCAAAAAATTTTGTCACAAATGGGTTAAACCATGGTCCCCAAAGGGTTAATATGTCAAGTATTGCAGTAAAAGTATAGATTAACCGAGTTTGATGGAAAGAAAAGTATTTCAGAATTTTGAGCATCCACTTATATGGGGTGGCCCCTGTGTGGGACGGCATATTAGGGAGAGATTTTTTAAATACTTTTACATGTAAAATTGATTATGAAACTTTACATTAATGGTAATGTTTGAACAAGAAGATTATGTTATAGCTTTAAAATTTTAAAAGTTAAATACAATACTACCAAATCAAAATAACTATAGAACACCACCTAGAGCAGAAACCTTTTTCCCTAGCAAATTACATATAACAGAAGACAGTATAATATTAAACCAAGAATTAGTAAAAAGCTAATTTTTAGCGAATTCTGTCGCACCAGCAAGAGCCATATGCCACATAAAGATAATAAATGTCAACGATACGGAAATCACATTAAATGAAATCAAGCCTAAAACAGAGAGCTTAAAAAACTTGTACCTGGGCGACCGAGCTTCGCTCAGCTTCTTACAGTATATTCAAATATTTTACGGTTTTTAATGTATCGAAAATGCCAACTTTATCTTAGAAACAACATATGAAATCATATTTTTCAATAAACTTTAAATAAATTTTTATTTTATGATAATTTCGTTTTCGCCCATTTTTCTAACACACTTAAGTTTTGACATAGAACACACAAATACCGAGTTTCAGTTTTGTAACTTTGATATTAGCCTCTTTATAGAGTTTTCATTATTTGTGTTGTATGGGAGGTAGGCGTGGCCCATAAAACAAAAAGTGCATGACTTTGGGGAAAATTGGGAGACACGGGTCTTTTTTTTTAGTCTTTTATCACGTAGTGGTGTCCGTATATGGTTATTTTTTTTGGTGTTGCACTGTGTAATCTTAAATTAGAGAGCTTTTTGTATGAGATTTTAGAAAATTTTGTTAGTTTTATGTGTCTAAAATACAAACATATCAAATTGTTTTTCTGAAGCATAAATATAAGCTTTTTTATAAAATATTAAATTTTGGGGTTGTATAGGAGGTGGGCGTGTTAGTGGGTGGATGACGCCCATTTTTCTAACACACCTAAGTTTTGACATAGAACACACAAATACCGAGTTTCAGTTTTGTAACTTTAATATTAGTCTCTTTATAGAGTTTTCAATTTTGGGGTTGTATGGGAGGTGGGAGTGTAAGTGGGTGGATAACGCCCATTTTTCTAACACACTTAAGTTTTGACATAGAACATACAAATACCGAGTTTCAGTTTTGTAACTTTGATATTAGTCTCTTTATAGAGTTTTCATTATTTGTGTTGTATGGGAGGTAGGCGTGGCCCATAAAACAAAAAGTGCATGACTTTGGGGAAAATTGGGAGACACGGGTCTTTTTTTTTAGTCTTTTATCACGTAGTGGTGTCCGTATATGGTTATTTTGCCGTGACTTAAAAAATTACACACAGTGTTATTCATAGTGCCGGCCATTCCAAGCCTAATGCAAGTTTTTTTTCCCAAAATTTACCTCATGATCCTTTTCCACTTACAAGAATAGAAGTTATTTTTTTATGTCGCGATTTTTTCTAAAGTTATGGAGATAGCAATTTAATTTATAGTCATTTTCAATAAACCATATATCTGTCATCTGTTACCCCTATTTTAGTAAATGAAGAATAGTTAGAAATTGCAAAGCGATTTTTCATACAAATAAAATATTTTTGGAATTTTTTTGCTAGAGTTGCCAATTTTTTCAAAAAAAAAATAAGCTGTTTATATCTCAAAAAATGCATTTCTGTTGTTTTGACGCAGAATTACGTCTTATAGCATAGGGTCTTATAGTATGGGGTCGCTTTAACAAATTTTTTTAAGGTCATACCTACAGCCTACTAGGTCGTAGCAATCGCTTAGCAAGTACCTAAGCTGGCCACATAAATAGGTACGTTGAAGATACAAATTAGTTGGGTCGCTCGCTTTAAAAAAATTTTTCTTAAATCTGTAAAAAAAGAGATATGATCTCTTTCGAGTATCTTAAACGAAAAAATTAAAATTTTTTAATTTATTCTAGTTTTCTTCCATTTTTATGTTCCAAAGTCACGTGTGAGGTCATTAATATATATAAAACAAACATTACTATATATAAACCTCTAAAACGGCAAACAGTTTAAAATAACAAAAAAAAAACTAAAATTCACTTTTTGAAATAAAACCAAATTAAAGTTTTTCAGAAAGTTGGCAACTCTAGCATAAAAATTCCAAAAATATTTAATTGTTTGAAATCGCTTCTCTATAGTTTTCTAATGATAGGAATGTTACCATTTGCAAAAATAAGGTAACATAAGATGGAGATATGATTTATTAGAAATGATTTAATTTTTTATAATTTTTAAGATTGTTCCTTTTATAAAAAAATTGGTATCTCCATAATATTTTACAAAAGTATGGCGGTAAGAAAACAAATAACTGATATTCTTATAAGTAGAAAAGGAACCTACTAAGAGCATGTGATTAATTTTTGGAAAAAATTTGCCATATTTTTTTGGTGCAATGAATATGATAATTCAAAACGAAAATAATAATATTTAACAATTTCATAATTTCTCGTTTTCACATAAGTTGACAGACTATCACATCTTTAATTTTTTTCTTACTACATCTAAAAAATAATTATTTAATTTATTTACTTTTGAACACCGAAAGTTTTAGAAATATGCTAAAAAGAAATATTTAAGTGAACACTCAAGTCCGAAGATGTTGTGTACAAACAATTAAAGGCAATAAAAATCCAATTGGATTATTTCGGTTTGTTCACACAATAAAAAAAAACAGCGAACGTTCGCTTTTTATCACTTATTCAAAATGAGTGTTTGAATTAAAAATTCAGGAACTTTGTTCACGACCGGCACTTAATTATCTGAATGTTTCTTGCAGATTGATTTCTTTACTTTTCTTTCTTATTTCTTATTGTTTTCATTTCTCCACGATAACGCAAAAACGAAAACATGTAGAACAGCAACAACGCAAACCGAACCGATGACGCACGCACAACAAAAAAAATCACTGACGCTGCTAGTAATTTTTCTGAACGGACATACTATTTAAACATTAATTTCTAATGAACGGTTGAAACGAACGTTCGTTGATTTTTGAAGTTGTGTGTAAAATTTCTTGAGAAAATACGCAACAGACAAATTTTCCGTGATAAAAAAATGCTTTTATCTTTCGATCAGACATGCACAACGAAATCAACAGAATTTTTTCTGTTTCGTTGAGGCAGAAAAATAAATTATCAAAATTATTTCGTTTTTTAAATAACGTTAAAAATTTATCAAATCAAATTTCGTTTCGTTGAAAAACGAAAAATTTTCTATTATTTTCTCCTATGCTAAAGTTGGTATGACACTAGCTTTTTTCGCATTTTTAAATTCTGTTGAATTTAGCATTTTAGTGTTATTCTGAATTTTGTCAAAAATTATGAATTCTTTACATAAAAATGGAAAAAATTTGTTATAATATTAAAAGTCGAACTCTTTTGCAGTTCTTGTGTTAATTTGTGTTTATTTGGTTTTGTACATTCATTATAAATAAACAATAAAAAAAGTATATTGTGAAATGTCAGAATTTAATGTGCCTCTGCCAGATTTTAAGCTGATAGCGGCTGAAAGAGTAAATATTTTTTAACAGTTTTCAGCCAGAACTATTTTTAAGATATTAAAAATGCGAAAAAGCAAGTGTCATGCCACCTTAAACAAAAATTTCTTCGGATCCAAACAAAACGAAATTTTTTGTTGAAATTAACATTATTTTCAACGGTTGATTGGGACAAAAACGAAAAAATTTGATATCGTTTTCTCCGAAACGAAATAAATATTTTTCGTTTTTGGAATTAACGTTTTTTATTTATTTTGCTTCAACGAAACGAAAAAATATTTTGGTTATCGTTACAATTAACGTTAACGTGCATGCCTGCGTTCGATTGCAAACGAAATAAATCTGCTTTTAAATAACTTTAAGAATCATTTAAGAAATTTATTGATGAAAACAAAATAATAGTAAATTTCTTTTCAAATACTCTGCGACAATTACGCGCTCATTGTTCCTTGCCCACTTAAAATTGTTTAATGTTTTGTAGTTGTAACAGTAAAGAACAAAACTGGATTAACATGTGCAAGATTCCTTAGCAGCAAAATATTAGCAGCGCTGAGCTTCAATTTAAGGAATTACAAATGTCTGTCAAACAACAACAAATGTTGTTAATGAAAGAAAATAAGCCTAAAATAAGAATTAAAACTGCAAATTTATTTTATTTAACAGGGTTCTCCTACATATGCAAATATAAACAGATTTCATGTTTTGTGTTTTATTTTCTATTTTCTTTCATAAATAAAATTCGTACTCTTATTTTTTACTATTTAACTATTTATTGATAAATAGCTGTTGCAGCGAAAAACATTCGCCGCAAGATTTTTGCTGTCGTTTCATGTCGTTCGGTTTTTTCATTGACTGATACATACATACATGCACAAGCATGTTAGAAGAAAACTATTTCAGCGAATAACAACAACAAAACTCACGGAAATATTATTTTCAATTAACTTCTAAACTAAATGGAATTTGAAAAAACTTCCTAAGAGAACAACCTTCGTTAGGAAGCGTAGAACAGTACAGAAAAAGAAATTTTAAGATCGGTCAATCCATTCGAGAGTTTAAGGCCTCTAAACAGCTTCAAACAACCTGTTCCATGGGAGCTTCGCTCGCTTCGCTCGCTCGCTCCAATAATACTCATCGTTCAAATATAATATATATACGAAAGTTTCAGATATATCCTGCGCTAAACGAATATCTAATTTTGGATTTTGTTACTATTATATTAAAGTCACAAAATAGCAAAATCTTAGAAGAAAAATTTTTATATAAGAAAATCAATCATTTGCTTCTTGCATGTTGGTCTGCTGCTTTCTTTGTTTTTATACCTCCACGCGTACTGCGTAAGGGGTATATTAATTTTGTCATAACGTGTGTAACGCCCACAAGGAGGCGTGGTAGGTAGATCCACCGCTGCCAGAACCACAAATTCCATCGCATATTCAGGCAACTGAGCGATTTGTTCAGTTACTTTCAAGTGTTTCGAGACGCGTAATTGAAAAAAATAGAGACGACGTTATGGTAGTAGCTACAAAAGTCGAACTAAAATACCCCGCACTGAGAGCAAACATGACTTAGAAGTCTAAAATTTTACTTTTTGTTTCTATTTTACTTTTATAATTAAATAAAAGATTTTTTGTAAATTCAAATCGTTTTATTTTTAACAATATGTATTTAAATATCATATTAAAATAATAAGATAATATAATAAAATAAATTCAGACTCGGAGAGCTAACAAAATTTCCTTTTCAACATGCCCAAAATCAATGATAAGCGCTTCCTTTTTTTAACTTTCCTACAGTATTTTTATATAAAACTTATTTATTTTTAATTCCTTAACCAAATTTTGACCTCGATTTGCGCGATATTGGGATTGATTTTAGACCTATGGTTTCTTTGCGGAATTTTCTTAGAATTCATCATAGATTACGTTTCTGCTATACGCTTGGTCGATAAAAAATTAGACCCGGCCTAATAAACAAAGCTCAGGGACAGTCATTCAATGTTGTTGATGTTGACTTGCGTAATGATGTGTTCTCGCATGGGTAATTATTAGTTGGACTTTCACGTTTTGGAAATTCTTCAAACCAGTTCATAATATGTACTTCCAAACGATGAATGTTTATGCAAAAACGTAGTTTATTCAGAAGTTTTTAGCAACTAAAAGTAATGTTTTAACCAAGTTCTGTTATTATTCTCTTCTTTTCATACCAAAAGGTCCTTTTAGATTTGTTATTAAAATTTCAAAAGTGGGCGTGTTAGTTCATTAACCTTTCATACTTCGTTTCTGCGCTTAATAATTGTATTTTGTACATGCTCCAATGTTTGATATATAATTTTTTTCATATACAAGTCTTATACAAGTAATATTATAAAATAATATAAGGTGCGATAATTGGAAGATCTCCACCAGGTGTGTTTAGTGGATTAGAGTTCCGCACTATCGCATTTATCGTATGCGATGTCTTTCGATGATTTTCACCTAGCTTCACGCCAAAAAAAAAACCATTAATGCTGTTATGACACTAATGCTGTTATAATATACTTTTTGTTCATAAAAAACAAGTAAAGAAACTAAAATTGGTCTAGCCCGACTATGGACTACCCGAAAATCTCCTTCTCAGAAAACGAACACAATCATATTTATTGAAGTTTGGACAGGACAACGTCTGTCGGGTATGCTAGTAACAATATTGATACAAAAATTATTCTAAAAAGTCTGAAAAAAGTCGAAAAAGGGCATCTTGAAAAGCACGCGGGTAATTTGGTATAGATGTTTCGTTAAATATGGTATATCATATGTCATCATATGGTTTGATAAACTATTTGCAGTATTTTTTTAAAAACATCAAGTAAAATTAACAATGTGACCTTCGTTTTTTTTCATATTTGAGAAATTGTGGAGGAGTTCTTAAATATATAAAGTTATATCAAAAACCTCACAAACGCTTTTAAAATTAATTTTTAACAAAAAAATGAAGTGGTTGTGTAACATTAAAGCACATATTTTGTGAAAAAAGGGATCCGCGTTCTGTGGAAGTCATGGCGCCAATCTGCTTTTCCCTTTTTGTGCAAGAATTTTGGGTTGCCGACTGGAAAATTATGCTTAATATATTCAAGTTTTCTTTCGATTTCCTCGCTGAACACAGGTTTCCTGCCTTATTTTGCAGAAAGTAGCTCCTCTGGCTTTTGGCTTCTGGCCATACGCTACAGAGTGGTGTGTGGGACTTCGTACGTTTTTGAGGCCAATAGTATTCCCATTTTTTTGCAGACAGCATTTTTCCAATCTGCTTGCAGGCGACGATACCAACAATTCCGCCCTTGTAGAATGCAGTCTGACACTACCAATCGACGATGATGGAGTGGAAATTCCATCATCTAGCCATGACGAGGGTAAAGTTGCTATCCAGCGACTCAAAAACAACAAAGCCGCAGGAGCTGACGGCCTGGCTGCTGAATTGTTTAAAACCAGCGGCGGTGAATTGATAAGGTGCATGCATCAACTCATCAGCAAAATATGGCTAGCGGAAAGCATGCCCGACGATTGGAATCTCAGTGTGCTTTGTCCTTTACTTAAGAAAAGAGACCCGAAAATCTGCGCCAACTACCGAGGCATCAGTCTTATTTCCATCGCATACAAGGTTCTTTCGAGCGTATTTTGTGAAAGATTGAAGCCGCATACCAAAACACTGATTGGACCTTATCAGTGTGGCTTTCGTCCTGGCAAGTCCACCATAGACCAGATTTTTACACTACGCCAAATCGTGGAGAAAACCCACGAAAACCAAATCGACACCCATCATCTCTTTGTTGATTACAAAGCTGCGTTCGATAGCCCGATTCGGGATTGCCTGTACGCAACAATGTCTGAGTTCGGTATACCTGCAAAGTTGATAAGGCTCTGCAAGATGACGTTGAGCAATACATGCAGCTCCGTCAAGGTAGGAAATGACCTCTCCGAAACCTTTAATACCGAACGAGGTTTCAGACAAGGCGACCCGCTATCATGCGATCTCTTCAATTTCATCATGGAGGGGATCTTACGGAAGGCAGGTGTACATCGTTATGGTACCATTTTCTACAAAGGTGAAGAAAGGTGAATGATGCACATTCTTCATGTAGTCGCGGACGGACGTGTTTTTGGCGGCTCCGAGTGAATGATATTGTGCTTATGGTCAAAAAATTAATTAAAGCTTACTGAACTTAAATTAATTACATGTTAATGCAATGAACATGTGTTAAATAAATTTGTTGAATAATTATTGCTTACAATTTGTTCAGCAAAAACTTGTTATTTTATAAACGGTGGAAGAAAGAAGAAAAAACAATTAAAAAAAAGTATTTTATCAGCCTCTGACTCAGGCTTGTTACAGAACAGTTCTTGTGTGTTTCTTTTGTAAACATAAACTAATGAAAAAAAATAAAACAAATTTTGTAAACAATTCGACCTCTCGCTCGCACTTGTGTTAAACTATTAACGTGCTTTTTGGCTGGAAGGCGTCTCTGCTGCTCCTCTTATCACTTCACGTTCTTTGCCACCCGCACTCTTCATCTCTGCTGCTACTTACCTGCTCAATTTTACTCGATTTCTAGCTACTCTGATCAAGATGCCACCTTCACCCCGTTTGACTCGCCGGCAACTGCAACAGCACTCACTTCGCAACAACAAAGATGACGATACGCAAAAATTGTTGAGTGTTGATTCTTCAGCTAAATTGTTTCGAGCTCAGCTTCAAAAAATTGAAGAACGGCTTAGCGGAACCATGACAAAATAATAAGCTCGCTCAGGCAACTGTCTGATGATGTTGGGAATGTAGAGAGCAAACTATCAATTAAAATTGAAGCTGAGGTGTGCGCTCTTAAATTTCAGTCTCATTTTGACTGTCGTTAGATTCGGTTCTATCATGTCGCTACGTTCTCGGTGCCAAGTGTGCAATAAGTCAGTAGCTAAAGACAGTGTTATATCTTGTTTCAACTGCAAAAACCCTTTTCATAAATTTTGTGTTAATATATATGACGATAATATTTTCAATATTTTAAATGTGCACCCCAACATAGTGTAGAATTGCAATGAATGTTTAACTTTTTCTTGTAAGTTGGGTGCTACAGTGGCTCAGTTGGTCACTAAAGTAAAAGAATTAAAGACAATTATTAATGCTTCAAATTGTGTTAATACAAAAAACTTAAAAAAAACAGTTCAAGTTCCTAATAAGAAACGAATTGTGAAGCTTCGTGTTCTAGTTCGCTAATAGCAAAGAGTTCATCTAGCTCTGCTGCGTCTACTGCAGCTTTTAACAAAGATCAAACTCAGGCTATGCCTTCTGGTGTTGCCACTGCTGTTGTTGTTGCTGTTGCTGCTGCTGAGAAAGTTTTCTCTGATGCAATTTCTCTTTCTAATTCAAATGTTACTTTGTCTGCTTTAGACCCAAATTCTATTTCATCTCTTTCTGCTGCTGCTGCTGCTGATGCTGTTGTTCTTGTTGCCGACAAAACCGGTTTTGATGCTGTTGATGAAGCTCATTCTACTAAAGCTCCTGCTTCTATTGCTTTTTCGACTATTTCTAATAATGAAAATGAAGGATGGACTGATGTAAGAAGTAAAAATCGAAATAAACGCTCGCTTGTTGTTGGACAAAATGTAAACACTGAATTATCAGTGTTTGATCGCAAGATATTTTTACATTTATCTTCATTTATGCCGTCTGTTACAGAAGACAATATTATTGATTTTATTGTGAATAGCACTAATATTCCTAAACACATGCTTTCTTGCACAAAACTGGTGAAACGAGATGTACAGCCTCAATCACTACGTTTCATTAATTTTAAACTTGGAATTTCAAAAATTTATTATAATCAAATTGTTGATTCAAAACTTTGGCCACCTGAGGTCAAAATAAAAAATTTTCAGTTTTTTCAAAGGCCGTTAAGCAAACAGATGTTGCAATAACCAAGACGCCATCTCTTCTAGAATTTCAGTCGTTAAAGGTTTACTATCAGAATGTTTCTGGGCTGAGAACTAAATCTTTGTCTATTTTTGCTGCCACCTCACAGTTCGATTACGATGTTTTTGTGCTGGTAGAAACATGGCTTAATAATAATTTCAATAATGATGAATTCCTTGATCGCCGTCTGTATAATGTGTATCGCAAGGATCGTGACGCATCTGCTACTGGATGTCTTCGTGGTGGTGGTGTACTGATTGCTGTCAAAAGGATTTATATTTCTTCGTCTGTTACACTGTTAGATACTAATGGTGTTATTGACCAAATTTGTGTAAAAATTCATGGTTCCTCTGAATCCCTGTATATTTGTGTCTCGTACATTCCACCAAATAGTACACTGGAACTTTATAAAGCGCACGTGGATAACATATCATCATTGTACGCAAATTTTCGGCAACAAGAAGATCAGTTAATGGTACTGGGTGACTTTAATCTTGCATCTATTTCCTGGAATTTTAAATCTGATGACAACTATCTTATGCCATCAAATGTTAAGAGTGATTTTGATTTGTATTGTATTGATAATATTTTACGTATTGGTCTTATTCAGATAAATAATTGCTTTAATATGTTAAATAGGTTATTGGATCTTGTTTTTATTACTAACAATTTATGTTATAATGTAATGGAATCAGCTTTTCCCATTTCTGCTGCTGGTATTCACCATATTCCTCTTTTAATTCAATTAAATTTATATAAATATTTTAGATTGGTTAACTCAAATGCTGTATGTACTAATTTCAACTATAAAGCTTGTAATTTTGGTACCTTAAACAATGCTATTGGTTGTATTGATTGGGACAGCGAGTTTGAACATTTAAATACTTCTTCATCTTTTAATATATTTAAGCTGCTAAATTCATCTGTGTGTTTGCGACACATTCCTAGTGTAAAGGAACGTGTTAGTAAAATACCTTGGTACACTCGAGGACTAAAGAAATTGAAAAATCTTCGGAACAAATTTTATAAAAAGTTTTTATTAACTAATCAAAATTTATTTTCCTTAAATACCGGCATTTGTGAGGGAGTTTAACTTTTTAGACAGATTCCTGTATAAACAATATATTGCTAATTTTGAAAGAAATATTAAAACTAATCCAAAAGCTTTTTGGCATATTATAGAATCGAAGAAGGGTTCGTCTTATATACCTTCTTGTATGTTTTTAAATGACTTGACTTCAAACAATGCTTTAGATATTGCGAACATGTTCGCTGATTTCTTTCAATCGAACTTTGAAAATGATACCAACAATAATTTTGGTTGCGTTGATAACGTACCTCCTGTTATTGACATTGGAGCTATTTCTTTAACTTCTGCTGATGGTGTTAACGGAATACGTAGTCTTAAACCTTCAACTCGATTGGATGCGGATGGTCTCTGTCCTATTTTGCTGAAAAATTGTGAGAGGAGTTTAGCTTATCCGTTAACCCTTATTTTTAATAGTTCCTTGCGATCTGGTATTTTTATTGATGGTTGGAAAATAGCGTTTATTACTCCAGTCTATAAATCTGGATGTAAACAGAATATTGCGAACTATAGACCAATTTCTAAGCTCACAATGGTATCTAAGCTGTTTGAGTCCATTATTAAAGAAAAATTATTCTTTTCAATTAAGCGATTTATCTCACCGTGCCAACATGGCTTTGTACCTGGTCGCTCTACTGCTACAAATTTAGTTTTGTTTGCAGAATATTGTATATCAGCTTTTACTCAAGGATGTCAGGTGGATGTAATTTGACTTTGTAATGTTATTACTGACTTTGCTAAGGCGTTTGATAAAGTCTCTCAATTTCTTTTAATCAAAAAGTTAGAAAAATTTGGTTTTCACTCTAGTTTTCTAAGTTGGCTTGAATCATATTTAGTAAACAGACAATGTGTAGTGGCTTTTGATAACGTGAAATCTTCTCCTTATTTGGCAACTTCAGGTGTTCCGCAAAGAAGTATCCTAGGGCCACTTCTCTTTGTTTTATTCATCAATGATATTACCTCTATTTTTTCTTACTGTAAATAATTGCTTTACGCTGACGATCTTAAGATTTTTCTAAAAATTAGTAATTTAAGTGACATTGGACTTTTGCAAAATGATGTAGATAAACTATATAGTTGGTGCTGTAATAACGGTCTTTATATAAATCTTAAAAAATGTGTTTTTATGATTTTCTCAAAATCTGACACTTTTCGTCCGTCCGCCTATCATATTGCTCACTACCCATTGGCAGCCGTTGATCAAATCAAGGATTTGGGGGAAGTTTTCGATCGTAAATTTAATTTTGTTTCTCATATTGGCTACATTATTCCCAAAGCATATGCCATGCTAGCTTTCATCCGAAGAAACAGTGCTTGCTTTTCAGATCCGTATACTTTGAAAGCTCTGTTCAACTCACTTGTGCGATCTAGATCCACTTGTGCGATCTAAATCCATTTTATGAGTAACACAAAATTCGGCTGAAACGAATTCAGAAATCGTTCACGAGGGTTGCCTTGCGCTCTTTTTATACCTCTGGCTTACCTCCCTCATATAATACCCGGTGTCTTTTAATAGGATTAAAAACTTTGAAGAGCAGAAGAAGTGTTTTGTCCTTGCTTTTTGTCTTCGATATTATCAATGGTTTGGTGGATTGCCCAGCACTATTGGAAAAGATTGATTTTAATGCCCCTTCTAGAATATTAAGAAATTTTGATCCTTTTTACTTAGAAATGCATCGTTCTAATTATGCAGCTAGTGCACCAATCAATCGTGCTTTAGTATTGTTTAACTCTGTAAACTCTATACATGAATTAGATTTTTCTGTCTCAAAAAATCAAATGAGATCCATGTTAAATTCTATTTTTTAATAATAGAAAACAAAAACAAAAACCTAAACTTACTATGTATAAGGTTTTTAATCTTTTAGTCTGTAAGTAATATTATTGCATAGACTATAAAATTAATAATAAATAATAAATAAATCGGTGAACAGCGAGTTGAATAATAAAATCGTGTCGCTGGAAAATCAACTGAGTGTCTTAACTCGTCGTTGTGATGATCTTGAGCTTTTAAGAGAAAAGCTGAGCAGCACTAACTATGTTAATATAAACAACAACAACATGAAGCCTACCATTTGCATCTGATGAAAATTTAAAAAGTATTTTCAACCGCATATGTCACTTTATTGATTTTCAGCCACCTCTCGTTAAAGATATTTTTCGAGTGAAATCAAACCAGCGTTACAATAACTCGACTGTCATTATAAAATATTTTTCGTAATTTGACAGAAATCGGGTTCTGAAGGCTTTTGGTGCATATCGTAGAAGAGCTAAATCTGCAGTCAATCTTAGAGATGCTGGTTTTGACTTCGACAACACCATTTTTCTTTATGAGAGCCTCACTGCCAATAGCAGAAAACTTCTTCAAGCGAGAACGCATTCGCATCTCTAGTGAGGAAGACTTGCACAATTTTCGCAACAATTATCACAATGCTAGCACGGATACTTTGGCACCTGACAGTTTATTTTTTATATATTATATTAATGTGTCTTGTTATAACTCGTTTTTATTCTTTCGTATTTATTTATGCTCCACATTCTTTATTCTTTGATCTTTTATACTCTTTATTTTCTCTTATCTTTATCCATTTCTTAATCTGTTTACTTTCCTTTCTGCCTGCATTGACCTCTTCTTTAAGTTATTCTTATGTCGGGTTCTAGCCGTTCGCTTAGTGGTGCTGATGAAAATCTAAAAACTTTAGTTCAGGTATTATGTAAACAGCGCAGTGGCCTAAATGTGGTTGACTTTAATGCCCGTAGCTTAAACATGGCAAAACTGGACTATGTTAAATATATTTTCGAGAACTCTCTGGTTGATATTATCTGCATTTCGGAAACTTGGCTTCGTAGTGATATTAGTGATACTATCTGTGACATTAATAATTATAGGATTTTTAGAAATGACCGCTCTAAAAAAAAGGTGGAGGTGTTGCAATCTATTGCAAAACTTACCTTAATGCTCATGTTTTAAGCCATTCAACCGGTTCTGATATTGAATTCCTGAACTTATGTGTATCAGACAATAACAATAAAGTAATTATTTCTTGCGTGTATAATCCGAATAAATGTTTTTCTGTTGAGCCATTGTTTACTGTACTGTCTAATTATGTGGTTGAATATGATTTAGTGTTGCTGTGTGGTGATTTTAATATAAACCTTCTCTCTGATGATTTGCCAAAACAACTATTGTATAATAGAATACCGTCCTTAGGTTTATCAGTCGTCAATGATAGGTCAATGATGAGGTTTTCCAACAACACCACCCCTAGTCTTCTTGACTACATTATTGTTTCTGATCCGTCTGTAATTTCGTTTTTTGATCAATTATATTTTATGTTTTAATTTTTTATACTTTAAATGTCAATCTTTCTCGCCTTGCGATCCCTAATGCTTTTTCATATCGTGACTTCAAGAACATTCATTATCCGTATCTTGTGATGTTTCCCTTTTATCATTTAATTTTTGTTGGCTTCACACTAATATTAATGATAAGCTTAATTCACTTATGTAGCCAATTAGTTATCTGTTTAATAAACATGTCCCTTTACGTAATTGTAGAGTTAACAATATGCCCTGCCCATGGTTTACGCAACATGTCCTAAATGCATTGAAAAAAAGAAACAATCTTCGTAATAAATGGCGTAAAAATCCGTCATCACTTAACTGTACTATTAACGAAACAGGCTTAAATACGGTATTTCTCTTCTAAACTTGATCTTTGCCTTCCAGCAAAAAAGCTCTGGAACAACATCAAAAAACTTGGAGTATATAACACACATAACATTGAATGCACATTAGATCCTGTTGATCTTAATAATTTTTTTGTTGACAATGCTGCCACCTCAAATAATGATATCTCACCCCTATTTAATCGATCCATCCAACAATCTTTTAGTTTCTCTCCTGTATCTGAACTAGATGTAGGCAAATGTGTCTCTCAAATAAAATCAAATGCTATTTCTGAAGATGGTATTCCCATCAAGTTCATTAAACTGTTATTACCGCACATAATAAACCCCCCTAACGCATATCATTAATTTTTGCTTCATGTCATCTACATTCCCTGACTTGTGGAAAGTTGCCATCGTTCTGCCAGTAGCAAAAAAACAAAACCCTTCTAGCGTGAATGATTTTAGGCCCATTAGTATCTTATCACCGTTGGCTAAAGTTTGTGAGAAGCTTATGGCTCAGCAAATTACAAATCACTTAATTGATAAAAATCTGCTATCCCCATTACAATCTGGTTTTAGGCCGGGACATGCGTGTTCTTCTGCAGTGGTTAAGGTTATGGACGATATTCGTCCGGAATATGACGCTGGCTCTATAACGATACTTTGTTTGCTTGAATTTTCGAAAGCTTTCGATAAGGTTAACCATCAACGCTTGTGCAGTAAGCTTAGTTGTTTATTTGGTTTCTGTGCTAGTGCTGTAAATCTCATGTCCAGTTATTTGTATAATAGGTCTCAGAAGGTAAAAGTTGGTCAAGTGTCGTCAGGGTATAAATCGGTCTCAAGTAGCGTGCCACAAGGATCTATACTTGGCCCACTCCTATTCTCTTTGTTCATAAACGACATATTTTCTGTTTGCAATAATTCCTCTATTCATGCTTACGCTGATGATGTCCAGTTGTATTTATCCAGAAGAACTGGACTTCTTGATGACCTCTGTTTTAGAATGAATGTGGACCTCTGCAGCATCAATGAGTGGGCAAATAGCATTGGTCTCCTACTAAATTCCTCTAAATCATATGTTCTTCCCATTTGAAGACCTAAAACTTGTGTTGATGTTATCCCTGGACTTTTAATTGGTCCTAATAAATTAACTGTTGTATCTAAAATTGTAAATCTTGGTTTCCATATTAATTCTTCGCTTTCCTGTGTTGATCATGTCAATAGTATTGTCAAAAAAGTCTATTATGTTTTGCGTAATTTAAGAATGTCCGCAAGTGTGACCCCAGTTAAAATTAGGCGTAAGCTGGTTATTCAACTTATCATACCTGTCATAACCTATTCTGAGGTAGTGTACAGTAAACTTGACTCTTCCTCCCAGTTAAAGCTTCAAATTGCATTTAATTACGCTACGCGATGTGTGTTTAGTCTTCGTAAGTTCGATCACCTGTCCAGTTTCCGAAATGCTGTACTTGGGTGTGACTTGCTATCCTTTCTTAATGCCAGAAACTGTTAATGTACCTGCATAAGTTAATATATGAGAAAACACCTGGTTATCTTTTTGAAAAACTACAGTTTTGGGTGTCCAGAAGAAGCCATGTTCTAATAGTCCCGAGGCACAGTTCATTAATAAGTTCTCACCTGTTTTTCATCAACGCTATTAGGCTGTGGAATGCCCTGCCACGAAGGCTTAGGGAAATTACTGGGAGAGGTCCATTCAGGCAATCCATTCTATCTTATTACTCTACTGTATAGTTTCTTTTCTTTCATCGCCTACTTCTTCTTTACTATACCATTGTTTTTTAAATTTTTAATATTTTAAGTTGAAAGCTGATTTTTAAAGCAATATATAAAGCTAATATTGTCTTATTTTTAAAGTTATTTATTTTGTTATTTTATTGTTTTTAAAAGTTGTTATAACATACTAATATTTATGCTGTACTTTAAAAGAGCTAGCTCTTAGTGTACCCATTATATTGAAATCTAAAATAAAAACAAATAAATTAACTGCTTGTCCAGCTCCTTGCGTATGCTGATTATATCGATATTATCGATATTATTAGGGCAAAACAAAGTATACGCTGTCTGCAAATGGGGAAGCGCAGCGTCTAGGCTCCCATGTTACAGCAGGCAAATATAACTTTGAAGTTGTCAAGGAGTTCACATACCTTGGCACCGCCGTAAACAGCAACAACAATGTCAGCCTGGAGATAAAGCGAAGAATAACAATTGCTCATAGGTGCTACTATGGGCTAAGTAAGCAATTAGGTTCCAGAGCCCTCTCGATCGACAAAACTAACACTCTACAAGACGCTCATCATACCTGTGCTTCTCTATGGCGCTAAGGCATGGGTGGTATCACAAAGAGATGCAGTCGCTCTTGGGGTGTTCGAGAGGAAAGTTCTTCGCAAAATCTTTGGTCCTGTTCGAATTGGCGACGACTATCGCATTCGAATTAACCACGAACTGTACGAGCTCTATGACGACATTGACATAGTCCAGCGTATAATAATTCAGCGACTACGTTGGCTGGGTCATGTCTTTCGTATGGATGAAGAAGCTCCAGCGAAAAAGGTGTTTGAGGCGAAAGCTGAGGGTCGACGACGAAGAGGAAGACCATGCCTCCGATGGATTGACCAGGCCGAGGAAGCCCTTACCGCGCTTGGTGAAAGAGATTGGAGACGGCGCGCGCGAAGCAGAGACGCCTGGCGAGAGCTGATGAAGTCGGGTTGTTAACGGGTTGTCATGGCCTAAGTATCCCCATTTCCTCTTTTTTCACAGCAGCAATGGCCTTCGCATATTCTCCACATTCCACTGCCTTCGTTCACCTTTATTCGGCATAATTGCTATTAGATTCAACTTAAATATTAAAACAGTAGCCTAATGGTCGTATGGTAGGTAATATGGTACACTATACCAAATTAGCCTGTCATGAGTGTACCATATTAGCCGCATTTTTCTTTTATGTTTCTTTTATTTATTTTTATGTTCAAAAGAACACTCTGTTTAAAAGTCACCTTCTAAAATAAAAATTGAAAAGTTGAATTTTGATAGTAATAAGACCTTTCCTTAAATTTTTCTTGCTGCGCCGTGCCAATGTTTGTTTCTGATAAACCGTCTTGAAAAAGACACAAACACCAATTGAAAGAGAAACTGATAACAGTTACATCTGCCAAATTTTTTTCTTTGCTCTTTTATAGCTTTATAGCTATATAGCCAATCAGTGTTTCCACATGGCAAATAGTTTAGGAGAAAGACGGGTTTACCATATTAGACGCCTTTATTATAATATCCAAAGTTACTCTACTAGAACGCATTTTTTAACTTTTTCAAAAAAATTAATATAAGATTTTATAACACGTGAATCAGAAGTTGTGTCGAAGATAATCTTCTCAATTTGGATTTCTTAAAAATTTCTAGACATGATCCGGCTGAAAAATATTTATTTAATATTCTGGCTTAATACCACGATTTTATTTTCTATTTCGATATTTAAAAAAATAAGTTATTACCTAGCATCAAATTTCTCAATTTTAGTTATGTCCCCTTTATGGTTATAATTTCGTTAAAGCACATTTTGACAACAAGTGCTTAGTCTTTTGAGACCCATTGAATGGCATATAATGTATTTTAACGAAAATATAACCATAAAGGAGATATAACTCAAATTGAGAAATTTGATGCCACGAAGTAAATTTTTTTTGTATATTAATCTTTTCAGGTCTAAACAGGTCTAAGCCTGGCATTTTATATAAATATTTTAAGGTAGGGTCATGTTCAGAAATATTTAAAAAAATCCAAATTGGGAAGATTTTAAGGGACAAAAATTCCAAATGAGGTGATGCCCGTGATATAAAATCTTATAATAATAATTTTTTTTGAAAAAGTTAAAAAATTGCCTTCTAGTATAAATTTCTTTGAAACAAGATAACACATTTGCAAAAACAATGCAAATTATTAATTCATCATATTTAAGGAATACGCCAACACTATAATCGATGAAATCGAAATTTAGACTAAATGGTTACAGTCAAAAGTATGTAATATCTCAAGTATAACTTTCGCTTCGAATATCCTTCATACAGAACAATGTGGTTAAAAATAGTGAGTATCATCGTGTTTGGTAAGATATTGTAAGTTAAACTGCATTTAAATTTTTGCTTTAAGACATATTTAGTTTTTCTTACAAAAATCAAAGCATTCTTAGATCGTTATTTTTACTGTTTTTCTCAAAAATCAACTTTGTTCTTGCGGGAGAGGAAGATGTCCTTTTATTTTCATAAAATTTTTTTGGCAGATCTTGACAACCACATGCAACTTTTGAGAACTCTTAGAATGTGAAATTTGAAAATATAATGTAATTCGATACGCCCTTGTGAACAATAAACGATAATCTACAAACATAAATTCAAAATCTATTTTGAAACAACATGGGTGAGATTAAACATTTAAGGATTTAGTGAAAGTAAAAGAATTCGGGTGCGCGACCGCCGAAACTGGGTGAGATTAAACTGAGAGTGCAACCGTCAAAACCGTCACAGCAAAACACTTGATTTCGACAATTATGGCTGTAAGAAAGAGAACAGTCAGTCGTGAACCTACCTGTTTTTATTGTAGCCTGTTCGTTCTTATCTTTTCTTTCGCAAAAGACTTGATTTGATTCTTATGAACAATAAAAATGGAAAATAAAAAATTATATAACAATAACCCAATTTATTTATATGACAATAAAATTTATGACAATATCATAATTTGGGTGCTTTCGTTCCATTAAACACACCATTTTCATTTCTCAATAGATTTTCGTCATAAATAGCTTATTTTTCGGAAAAATGCAGGCTTTTAGCAAAAAATATCAAAAGTAACTAAATATTTTGGTTTCTTAACAAAATTTGTACCAATTTTTTTTTTTTATTGGAAATTTTTGTGAACAACAAGAAAAATTCCCGATAATTGAATTGATTCCGCCAAAATTAACAGCTCGACCAAAAAATGATGTTGACAAGAATGTTTGTAGGAAATTTCATTAGCTTTTATTTGATACATCATTAATTTGATTACTGTTGTTGGTTCTGGAGATATATGCAATTAAGTGGAACCAATTTTTTGTTTTTCGTTGAAAACCCTGCAGTGAGCAATATCTCGAAAACGGAGTGACAGAAAAAAAAAGAAAATTTTTTTAGGAATACTTACTTACTTACTTAGGTGGCCATGACAACCCGTTGACGGGTTACGGCCGACTTCATCAGCTCTCGCCAGGCGTCTCTGCTTCGCGCGCGCCGTCTCCTATCTCTTTCACCAAGCGCGGTAATGGCTTCATCGGCCTGGTCAATCCATCGGAGGCATGGTCTTCCTCTTCGTCGTCGACCCTCGGCTTTCGCCTCAAACACCTTTTTCGCTGGAGCTTCTTCATCCATACGAAAGACATGACCGAGCCAACGTAGTCGCTGAATTGTTATACGCTGGACTATGTCAATGTCGTTGTAGAGCTCGTACAGTTCGTGGTTCATTCGAATGCGATAGTCGTCGCCAACTCGAACAGGACCAAAGATTTTGCGAAGAACTTTCCTCTCGAACACCCCAAGAGCGACTGCATCTCTTTGTGATACCACCCATGCCTCAGCGCCATAGAGAAGCACAGGTATGATGAGCGTCTTGTAGAGTGTTAGTTTTGTCGATCGAGAGAGGGCTCTGGAACCTAATTGCTTACTTAACCTATAGTAGCACCTATTAGCAATTGTTGTTCTTCGCTTTATCTCCAGGCTGACATTGTTGTTGCTGTTTACGGCGGTGCCAAGGTATGTAAACTCCTTGAAACTTCAAAGTTATATTTGCCTGCTATAACATGGGAGCCTAGACGCCGCACTTCCCTATGTGCAGACAGCATATACTTTGTTTTGCCCTCGTTCACCGTCAAACCCACTTTGGCTGATTCCTTTTCGATAGCGGCGAAAGCAGCGGTTACATCTCTCTTGGTTCTGCCGATGATATCCACACTGATAAGGTCCAATCAGTGTTTTGGTATGCGGCTTCAATCTTTCACACAATACGCTCGAAAGAACCTTGTATGCGATGGAAATAAGACTGATACCTCGGTAGTTGGCGCAGATTGTCGGGTCTCCTTTCTTAAGTATAGGACAAAGCACACTGAGATTCCAATCGTCGGGCATGCTTTCCGCTAGCCATTATTTGCTGATGAGTTGATGAATGCACCTTATCATTTCACCGCCGCACGTTGGGAAAAAATCAGGCAAAACGCGCGCATAGCGATGACATATCAACTTTTATTTATTGGTTTTTTGCAATAATTTTATGATTTGGGATATATTAAATGATAGAAATCCATTTTTTTAAAGTTCATATGCCTTACCACTTTTTTTTAATGGACCTCCAAAGTCATGCCTAACTTCAAAAAAATGTAATCTAAAATTTCACTAAGCGTATCACTTTACTAAAATGCTCATAAAAACTTCAAACTAAAGTGAAAATAAATAAAATTTTCAACAATGAATCAAAAAAAATACACTTAAAATTTGTAAAGTTTGGTCCTGTGACAAAATAAGGAGATATACTTCCTTGAAATACCATAAATTTTAAGAAAATATAAAAAAATAATCAATTTTCTTTCAAATGCAACTTCCACAGGTAATCGCGGGT
This sequence comes from Tetanocera ferruginea, assembly GCA_958299015.1. NCBI lineage: Eukaryota > Metazoa > Arthropoda > Insecta > Diptera > Sciomyzidae > Tetanocera > Tetanocera ferruginea. The sequence continues at coordinate 98,168,032 of OY282641.1, read as the reverse complement.
AATTATCAAAACAATGGACATGAAAATATAAAACTTTATAAACAAATGGTACAAAATCTGTTTGCTACTTGTTGCAATCTTGCCTGTTATTCTGTGTGTAATAGAAGCCTTAAAATGCTTTGTATTTCTTTTTTAATTTGTTTTTTAATTGGTTTTAATAAGTAATATCAAATAATATATTGATAACCAATTAAGCTATCAGAATTCTTAATTTCATGACTTAAATAGATAAGCATCAACACTTAAAACTTTAAAATGCTTGCACTGCACAGTTGACTGTTTAGCAGGTTTAGACGGAATAAAATGTAACTCGAGTTTGAGTGCACGGAATGATTTGAAATTTGGAATTTAAGATATACCATATGGTACCAAAGTTACAAAAATTTGTATGGGGAAATTTGCCATTTCGCTTCCCTACATCACGATTTTCCATTTTTCTGTTAATAACATAAATTCTTAACGAAGACAGTCACAGAAAGGTAGACCAATTCTGGAGTAGTTATTCGAGAAGAACAAATGGGACAGTAAATATGACTGACATACTTTATAGATTTATGATCACTTCGGATCCATTCATTACTTTCTTGCGATCACCAAATACACTAAAAAAAAAAGAAAAAAAATTCCCTGCAGAGGCAGAGGAAGACTTGCTGAATACATCGACATATAAAAATGTTTATACAAAATAATTAACAACTATTTAACAATGTTCTAATTAAAAATTCAAAACTACAAGAACACAAGAAAAGAAAAAAATGTCTACAAGAAAATATTTTTTCAGTGTACAAATCTTTTTCTACTGCCATCAGACCGATTCTGCTTTGAAATAAAGTTGAGTAACCTTGCATACAAATCTGCTCATATACACACCTGATCAAATTAATAGATACACTTAAGAGTTTTTTATGAAACAAAACAGAAATACGTTTTTATTGAAGTAATTAAAAAAACTTACAAACACATTTATTCTATTATAGAAGGTAAATAAAAAAACAAAGAATTTCAATGATAATGCTTAAATGAGTATATATAAGAACAATTACAAAACTTTTGCTCAAATTTTTACTGCTCAAAATAATAGATACACTTTACGACGCTGTATAAAACTTAAAAAAAAACTTAAAGAAGTTATACTTTTTTTATAATAATTTCATTATATAATTAATATCCTGTGTATCCACCTCTGTTTTGAATTGTTTTTGCCATTCGATTGGGCATGCTGTTAATAAGGTCCTGACAGGTCTTTATTGGAGTTTCGTACCAAGTTTTTTGGACAAATTCCCACAGTTGCTTCTTATTAGCGAAAGTTTTTGCTGCCAATTTTTTCTTTAAGTCACTCCATAAGTTTTCAATCGGATTTAGATCCGGGGACTGACTTGGCCAGGTGAGCACATTTATTTTACTATCCGCAATGAACTTTTTTACCAGCTTTGAGGTGTGCTTTGGGTCATTATCATCCTGGAAGACCCAACGAAGAGGCATGTTCTCCTCGGCATATGGAAGCATAACGTCTTCCAAGATGCTCTTATATTCTGCTGCTGTCATTTTATGCGACGTTTGGTAAATCGGACCTACACCATGCCAGGAAAAGCATCCCCACACCATAATATTTCCGCCACCATGTTTAACAGTTTTCTTAGTAAAACGGACGTGAAATTCCTTGCCTTTAGGTCGTCTTACATTCCTTTGTGCATCATTTCCAAACAAATTAATTTTGGTTTCATCACTCCATAGTATATTTTGCCACTTCTTCTTACCCTCGGGTCCTACCCAGCTGGCGTGATCTTTTGCAAAATTTAACCTCATGCCCACATTTTTTTTTCGCAGCAAAGGTACCTTTCTAGCAATTCGTCCTGGCAGTTTTGCTTGTTGTAGACGACGTCTAACCGTTGGAGCGCTTATTATGTTGCACATTTCTGCTGCAATATTTTTTGAAGACTTGAATGGGTCCTTTTTTGAGAGCATTACTATGTGGCGATCATCTGCCAGGCTTGTTTTTAACGGTCTACCACGCGTTTCTTTGGATGGCTTGTTTTTAAAAATGTTTTGTACGAAATGCTATGATCGATTTAATAATCTGCCAATGTCTCGCAGAGATTTTCCATCTTTTCTAAGATTCGATGCCAAGATCTTCTCTTCAGCGGTGCAATGCTTATTTCGACCCATCTACATTAAATGTTTTTCGATATTTTATAAAATTTAAATTCTTTATTGAGAACACTTACCGTTTCCTTAAAAAAGTTTAACAAAATTTGTAATACCAGCTCAAAATACCAATTTAACTTTTGTTGTATCTATTATTTTGATCAAGCAAATTTTTGTAATTTACACAAAAGCTTAGGAAGATAAAAAAAAACAGGGATGCACACTCTAAATTCTTCGATTAAAGGCGTTACCAGTTTGCATTTTTTAAATTAAAATAACCGCTGTATACAAAAACTTACTTAAATGTGAATTTATGGTGAATAAACGTGAAATCTTCAAGGTGTATCTATTAATTTGATCAGGTGTGTATATGCTGGTTGTTTGTGAAGTTGCATTTTGGAGATAAATATTAAAAACATATTTTTTAAGTGTACACTCAGAAAAAAGCTGCCATGTAAAATTAACGTTTTCTTATGTTATTTCCAATGTAAATCAGAAAATGTGGATTTTACTTAAGAAAATGTTAAGTTCACATGTATTGTGTTGAATTGATAAGAAAAATATTAAACTGATAATGTAATGTTTTACGTTGCAATATCAATTACACTGGTTTACAAATAACGAAAAGTTGTTTGTACTTTGAATGCCACTATCCTTTTCTCATGTAAAATCACTCGCTTATTCCGAAAACTAAAATTTTTTTTTTTTTCTGTCACTCCGTTTTCAAAATATTGCCCACTGTAGGGTTTTCAACGAAAAAAAAAGTTGGTTCCACTTAATTGCTTATATCTCAAGAACCAACAACAGTAATCAAACAAATGATATATCAAATAAAAGCTAATAAAATTTCTTACAAACAATGCAAACATCATTTTTTGGTCGAGCTGTTAGTTTTGGCGGAATAAATTCAAATTTCGGGGATTTTTTTTATTTTTCACAAAAATTTCCAAAAAAAGACAAAATAGTTGCAAATTTCGTTAAGAAATCAAAATATTTTGTTACTTTTGATATTTTGACGTAGAATTACGTCTTACAGCGCGGTTTATATGGGGTCGTTTTAACAGATTTTTTGAAGGTCATGCAACGTTTTTGGCTAATACTTTAGGGTATACCTACAGCCTTTAATACATATCGTTTAAAGATAATATATATACTAAAATATCAGATATATCCTGCGCTGAATGAATATCTAATTTTGGATTTTGTAACTATTATATGAAAGTCAGAAAAAAAACTAGTAAGGTATATCTTCGACTTGGCCGAAGTTAAAATACCCCCACGACCGATTCTTAAGGGTTAAAGAATCTTAAATTGGAGAGCTTTTCGTTTGAGATTTTAGAAGATTTTGTTATTTTTATGTGTCTTAAATATAAACATATCAATTGCTTTCCTGAATCTTAAATATAAGCCTTTTTATAAAATTTTCAATTCTGGGGTTATATGGGAGGTGGGCGTGTTAGTGGGTGGATGACGCCCATTTTTCTAAAACACCTTAGTTTTGACATAGAATATACAAATACCGACTTTCAGTTTTGTTACTTTAATATTAATCATTTTATAGAGTTTTCAATTTTGGGGTTGTATAGGAGGTGGGCGTGTTAGTGGGTGGATAGCGCCCATTTTTCTAACACACCTAAGTTTTGACATAGAATACACAAATACTGAGTATCAGTATTATAACTTTAATATTAGTCTCTTTATAGAGTTTTCAATTTTGGGGTTGTATGGGAGGTGGGCGTGCTTGTAGATGGATGACGCCCATTTTTATAACACATCTCAGTTTTGACATAAAACACACAAATACTGAGTTTCAGTTTTGTTACTTTAATATTAGTCTCTTTATAGAGTTTTCATTTTTTGGTTGTATGGGAGGTAGGCGTGGTTTTCAGCCGATTTAGCCCATTCTCGAACTTGATCTTAGTTTTTTAAAAAAAAGCTTAAATATCGAATTTCAGCACAATAGCTTTAAAATTACGACTGTAATCGTGTCCACAGACAGACAGACGGACAGACAGACGGACAGACAGACAGACAGACGGACATGGCTAAATCAACTCAGGTGGTGATGCTGATCAAGAATATATACACTTTTCTATACCTATCACGCCTCTTTATGGGCATTACACACGTCGTGACAAAATTAATATACCCCTTACGCAGTACGCGTGGGGGTATAAAAATATAAGAAGAAAAATGCATGTTTTTATATGAGAAAGTCGGTCATCAGCTGCTTATAATGTGCCTGCTGCTTACTTTGTTTTTGTTTTGTTGTTTATGCTTGTATTGTTTTTATTTTGCACGAACTGATTGGTTCGTATTAGAGCTTCAGCTCAAACACGTGTTTCGAACTACACAACTACACAGGAAATTTGGACCAAAATGGATGATTCTATGGCCAATCGGATGCAGTTGGATTATCTGAGGTCACAGGTGGGTCATTGGAACATTAATGGGTTCCATGGAACATTTGGACCGAAATGGATGATTCTATGGCCAATCGGATGCAGTGGGATTATCTGAGGTCACAGGTGGGTCATTGGCACATTAATGGGTTCCATGGAACATTTGGACCAAAATGGATGATTCTATGGCCAATAGGATGCAGTGGGATTATCTGAGGTCACAGGTGGGTCATTGGCACATTTATGGGTTCCATGGAACATATGGACCAAAATGGATGATTATATGACCAATCGGATGCAGTGGGATAATCTGAGGTCACAGGTGGAACATTGGCTTTTTTATGGGTTCCATGGAACATTTGGACCAAAATGGATGATTCTATGGCCAATCGGATGCAGTAGGATTATCTGAGGTCACAGGTGGGTCATTGGTAGTTTGATGGGTTCCATTGAACATGTGGACCAAAATGGATGATTCTATGGCCAATCGGATGCAGTAGGATTATCTGAGGTCACAGGTGGGTCATTGGCACATTTATGGGTTCCAAGGAACATTTGGACCAAAATGGATGATTCTATGGCCAATCGGATGCAGTGGGATTATCTGAGGTCACAGGTGGGTCATTGGCACTTTTAAGAGTTCCATGGAACATTAAGACAAAAATGGATGATTCTATTGCCAATCGGATGCAGTGGGATTATCTGAGGTCACAGGTGGGACATTGGCACATTTATGGGTTCCAAGGAACATTTGGACCAAAATGGATGATTCTTTGGCAAATCGGATGCAGTGGGATTATCTAAAGTCACAGGTGGGTCATTGGCACATTTATGGGTTCCATGGAACATTTGGACCAAAATGGATGATTCTATGGCCAATTGGATGCAGTGGAATTATCTGAGGTCACAGGTGGGTCATTGGCACTCTTATGGGTTCCATGGAACATTTAGACAAAAATTGATGAAACTATGGCCAATCGGATGCAGTGGGATTATCTGAGGTCACAGGTGGGTCATTGGCACATTTATGGGTTCCATTCAACATTTGGACCAAAATGGATGATTCTATTGCCAATCGGATGCAGTGGGACTATCTGAGGTCACAGGTGGGTCATTGGCACTTTTATGGTTTCCATGGAACACCAAGACAAAAATGGATGATTCTATTGCCAATCGGATGCAATTGGATTATCTGAGGTCACAGGTGGGTCATTGGCACATTTATGGGTTCCATAGAACATTTGGACCAAAATTGATGATTCTATGGCCAATCGGATGCAGTGGGATTATCTGAGGTCACAGGTGGGTCATTGGCACATTAATAGGTTCCAAGGAACATTTGGACCAAAATGGATGATTCTATTGACAATCGGATGCAGTGGGATTATCTGAGGTCACAGGTTGGTCATTGGCACTCATATGGGTTCCATGGAACATTTAGACAAAAATGGATGATTCTATGGCCAATCGGATGCAATTGGATTATCTGAGGTCACAGGTGGGTCATTGGCACATTTATGGGTTCCATGGAACATTTGGACCAAAATTGATGATTCTATGGCCAATCGGATGCAGTGGGATTATCTGAGGTCACAGGTGGGTCATTGGCACATTAATGGGTTCCAAGGAACATTTGGACCAAAATGGATGATTCTATTGACAATCGGATGCAGTGGGATTATCTGAGGTCACAGGTGGGTCATTGGCACATTAATGGGTTCCAAGGAACATTTGGACCAAAATGGATGATTCTTTGGCCAATCGGATGCAGTGGGATTATCTGAGGTCACAGGTGGGTCCTTGGCACTTTTATGGGTTCCATGGAATATTTGGTCCAAAATGGATGATTCTAGTGCCAATAGGATACAGTGGGATTATCTGAGGTCACAGGTGGGTCATGGGCACTTTTATGGGTTCCATGGAACATTTGGACCAAAATGGATGATTCTATGGCCAATCGGATGCAGTTGGATTATCTGAGGTCACAGGTGGGTCATGGGCACTTTTATGGGTTCCATGGAACATTTGGACCAAAATGGATGATTCTATGGCCAATCGGATGCAGTGGGATTATCTGAGGTCACAGGTGGGTCATTGGCACATTTTTGGGTTCCATGGAACATTTGGACCAAAATGGATGATTCTATGGCCAATCGGATGCAGTGGGATTATCTGAGGTCACAGGTGGGTCATTGGCTTAATTATGGGTTCCAAGGAACATTTGGACCAAAATGAATGATTCTATGGCCAATCGGATGCAGTGGGATTATCTGAGGTCACAGGTGGGTCATTGGTAGTTTGATGGGTTCCATGGAACATTTGGACCAAAATGGATGATTCTATGGCCAATCGGATGCAGTGGGATTATCTGAGGTCACAGGTGGGTCATTGGCACATTTATGGATTCCATGGAACATTTGGACCAAAATGGATGATTCTATGGCCAATCGGATGCAGTGGGATTATCTGAGGTCACAGGTGGGTCATTGGTAGTTTGATGGGTTCCATGGAACATTTGGACCAAAATGGATGATTCTATGGCCAATCGGATGCAGTGGGATTATCTGAGGTCACAGGTGGGTCATTGGCACTCTTATGGGTTGCATGGAACATTTAGACAAAAATGGATGATTCTATGGCCAATCGGATGCAGTGGGATTATCTGAGGTCACAGGTTGGTCATTGGCACTTTTATGGGTTCCATGGAACATTTGGACCAAAATGGATGATTCTATGGCCAATCGGATGCAATGGGATTATCTGAGGTCACAGGTGGGTCATTGGTAGTTTGATGGGTTCCATGGAACATGTGGACCAAAATGGATGATTTTATGGCCAAGCGGATGCAGTGGGATTATCTGAGGTCACAGGTGGGTCATTGGCACTTTTATGGGTTCCATGGAACATTAAGACATAAATGGATGTTTCTATGGCCAATCGGATGCAGTGGGATTATCTGAAGTCCAAGTGGGTCATTGGCACATTTATGGGTTCCATGGAACATTTGGACCAAAATGGATGATTCTATGGCCAATCGGATGCAGTGGGATTATCTGAGGTCACAGGTGGGTCATTGGCATATATATGGGTACCATGGAACATTTGGACCAAAATGGATGATTCTATGGCCAATCGGATGCAGTGGGATTATTTGAGGTCACAGGTGGGTCAACGGCACTTTATGGGTTCCATGGAACACCAAGACAAAAATGGATGATTCTATTGCCAATCGGATGCAGTGGGATTATCTGAGGTCACAGGTGGGTCATTGGCACATTTATGGGTTCCATGGAACATTTGGACCAAAATGGATGATTCTATGGCCAATCGGATGCAGTGGGATTATCTGAGGTCACAGGTGGGTCATTGGCACTCTTATGGGTTCCATGGAACATTTAGACAAAAATGGATGATTCTATGGCCAATCGGATGCAGTGGGATTATCTGAGGTCACAGGTGGGTCATTGGCACATTTATGGGTTCCATGGAACATTTGGACCAAAATTGATGATTCTATTGCCAATCGGATGCAGTGGGATTATCTGAGGTCACAGGTGGGTCATTGGCACATTTATGGGTTCCATGGAACATTTGGACAAAAGTGGATGCTTCTATGGCCAATCGGATGCAGTGGGATTATCTGAAGTCACAGATGGGTCATTGGCACTTTTATGGGTTCCATGGAACATTAAGACAAAAATGGATGTTTCTATGGCCAATCGGATGCAGTGGGATTATCTGAGGTCACTGGTGGGTCATTGGCACATTTATGGGTTCCATGGAACATTTAGACATAAATGGATGATTCTATGGCCAATCGGATGCAGTGGGATTATCTGAGGTCACAGGTGGGTCATTGGCACTCTTATGGGTTCCATGGAACATTTAGACAAAAATGGATGATTCTATGGCCAATCGGATGCAGTGGGATTATCTGAGGTCACAGGTGGGTCATTGGCACATTTATGGGTTCCATGGAACATTTGGACCAAAATTGATGATTCTATTGCCAATCGGATGCAGTGGGATTATCTGAGGTCACAGGTGGGTCATTGGCACATTTATGGGTTCCATGGAACATTTGGACAAAAGTGGATGCTTCTATGGCCAATCGGATGCAGTGGGATTATCTGAAGTCACAGATGGGTCATTGGCACTTTTATGGGTTCCATGGAACATTAAGACAAAAATGGATGTTTCTATGGCCAATTGGATGCAGTGGAATTATCTGAGGTCACAGGTGGGTCATTGGCACTCTTATGGGTTCCATGGAACATTTAGACAAAAATTGATGAAACTATGGCCAATCGGATGCAGTGGGATTATCTGAGGTCACAGGTGGGTCATTGGCACATTTATGGGTTCCAAGGAACATTTGGACCAAAATGGATGATTCTATTGCCAATCGGATGCAGTGGGATTATCTGAGGTCACAGGTGGGTCATTGGCTTTCTTATGGGTTCCATGGAACATTTAGACAAAAATGGATGATTCTATTGCCAATCGGATGCAGTGGGATTATCTGAGGTCACAGGTGGGACATTGGCACATTTATGGGTTCCAAGGAACATTTGGACCAAAATGGATGATTCTTTGGCAAATCGGATGCAGTGGGATTATCTAAAGTCACAGGTGGGTCATTGGCACATTTATGGATTCCATGGAACATTTGGACCAAAATGGATGATTCTATGGCCAATTGGATGCAGTGGAATTATCTGAGGTCACAGGTGGGTCATTGGCACTCTTATGGGTTCCATGGAACATTTAGACAAAAATTGATGAAACTATGGCCAATCGGATGCAGTGGGATTATCTGAGGTCACAGGTGGGTCATTGGCACATTTATGGGTTCCATTCAACATTTGGACCAAAATGGATGATTCTATTGCCAATCGGATGCAGTGGGACTATCTGAGGTCACAGGTGGGTCATTGGCACTTTTATGGGTTCCATGGAACATTTGGACCAAAATGGATGATTCTATGGCCAATCGGATGCAGTTGGATTATCTGAGGTCACAGGTGGGTCATGGGCACTTTTATGGGTTCCATGGAACATTTGGACCAAAATGGATGATTCTGTGGCCAATCGGATGCAGTGGGATTATCTGAGGTCACAGGTGGGTCATTGGCACAATTTTGGGTTCCATGGAACATTTGGACCAAAATGGATGATTCAATGGCAAATCGGATGCAGTGGGATTATCTGAGGTCACAGGTGGGTCATTGGCTTAATTATGGGTTCCAAGGAACATTTGGACCAAAATGGATGATTCTATGGCCAATCGGATGCAGTGGGATTATCTGAGGTCACAGGTGGGTCATTGGTAGTTTGATGGGTTCCATGGAACATTTGGACCAAAATGGATGATTCTATGGCCAATCGGATGCAGTGGGATTATCTGAGGTCACAGGTGGGTCATTGGCACATTTATGGATTCCATGGAACATTTGGACCAAAATGGATGATTCTATGGCCAATCGGATGCAGTGGGATTATCTGAGGTCACAGGTGGGTCATTGGTAGTTTGATGGGTTCCATGGAACATTTGGACCAAAATGGATGATTCTATGGCCAATCGGATGCAGTGGGATTATCTGAGGTCACAGGTGGGTCATTGGCACTCTTATGGGTTGCATGGAACATTTAGACAAAAATGGATGATTCTATGGCCAATCGGATGCAGTGGGATTATCTGAGGTCACAGGTTGGTCATTGGCACTTTTATGGGTTCGATGGAACATTTGGACCAAAATGGATGATTCTATGGCCAATCGGATGCAATGGGATTATCTGAGGTCACAGGTAGGTCATTGGTAGTTTGATGGGTTCCATGGAACATGTGGACCAAAATGGATGATTTTATGGCCAAGCGGATGCAGTGGGATTATCTGAGGTCACAGGTGGGTCATTGGCACTCTTATGGGTTGCATGGAACATTTAGACAAAAATGGATGATTCTATGGCCAATCGGATGCAGTGGGATTATCTGAGGTCACAGGTGGGTCAATGGTACTTTGATGGGTTCCATGGAACATTTGGACCAAAATGGATGATTCTATGGCCAATCGGATGCAGTGGGATTATCTGAGGTCACAGGCGGGTAATTGGCACTTTGATGGGTTCCATGGAACATTTGGACCAAAATGGAAGATTGTATGGCCAATCGGATGCAGTGGGAATATCTGAGGTCACAGGTGGGTCATTGGCACTCTTATGGGTTGCATGGAACATTTAGACAAAAATGGATGATTCTATGGCCAATCGGATGCAGTGGGATTATCTGAGGTCACAGGTGGGTCAATGGTACTTTGATGGGTTCCATGGAACATTTGGACCAAAATGGATGATTCTATGGCCAATCGGATGCAGTGGGATTATCTGAGGTCACAGGCGGGTAATTGGCACTTTGATGGGTTCCATGGAACATTTGGACCAAAATGGATGATTCTATGGCCAATCGGATGCAGTGGGATTATCTGAGGTCACAGGTGGGTCATTGGCACTCTTATGGGTTGCATGGAACATTTAGACAAAAATGGATGATTCTATGGCCAATCGGATGCAGTGGGATTATCTGAGGTCACAGGTGGGTCAATGGTACTTTGATGGGTTCCATGGAACATTTGGACCAAAATGGATGATTCTATGGCCAATCGGATGCAGTGGGATTATCTGAGGTCACAGGCGGGTAATTGGCACTTTGATGGGTTCCATGGAACATTTGGACCAAAATGGAAGATTGTATGGCCAATCGGATGCAGTGGGAATATCTGAGGTCACAGGTGGGTCATTGGCACATTTATGGGTTCCATGGAACATTTGGACCAAAATTGATGATTCTATTGCCAATCGGATGCAGTGGGATTATCTGAGGTCACAGGTGGTCATTGGCACATTTATGGGTTCCATGGAACATTTGGACAAAAGTGGATGCTTCTATGGCCAATCGGATGCAGTGGGATTATCTGAAGTCACAGATGGGTCATTGGCACTTTTATGGGTTCCATGGAACATTAAGACAAAAATGGATGTTTCTATGGCCAATCGGATGCAGTGGGATTATCTGAAGTCCAAGTGGGTCATTGGCACATTTATGGGTTCCATGGAACATGTGGACCAAAATGGATGATTCTATGGCCAATCGGATGCAGTGGGATTATCTGAGGTCACAGGTGGGTCATTGGCACATTTATGGGTTCCATGGAACATTTGGACCAAAATTGATGATTCTATTGCCAATCGGATGCAGTGGGATTATCTGAGGTCACAGGTGGGTCATTGGCACATTTATGGGTTCCATGGAACATTTGGACAAAAGTGGATGCTTCTATGGCCAATCGGATGCAGTGGGATTATCTGAAGTCACAGATGGGTCATTGGCACTTTTATGGGTTCCATGGAACATTAAGACAAAAATGGATGTTTCTATGGCCAATCGGATGCAGTGGGATTATCTGAAGTCCAAGTGGGTCATTGGCACATTTATGGGTTCCATGGAACATGTGGACCAAAATGGATGATTCTATGGCCAATCGGATGCAGTGGGATTATCTGAGGTCACAGGTGGGTCATTGGCACATTTATGGGTTCCATGGAACATGTGGACCAAAATGGATGATTCTATGGCCAATCGGATGCAGTGGGATTATCTGAGGTCACAGGTGGGTCATTGGCACTTTTATGGGTTCCATGGAACATTAAGACAAAAATGGATGTTTCTATGGCCAATCGGATGCAGTGGGATTATCTGAGGTCACTGGTGGGTCATTGGCACATTTATGGGTTCCATGGAACATTTAGACATAAATGGATGATTCTATGGCCAATCGGATGCAGTGGGATTATCTGAGGTCACAGGTGGGTCATTGGCACTCTTATGGGTTCCATGGAACATTTAGACAAAAATGGATGATTCTATGGCCAATCGGATGCAGTGGGATTATCTGAGGTCACAGGTGGGTCATTGGCACATTTATGGGTTCCATGGAACATTTGGACCAAAATTGATGATTCTATTGCCAATCGGATGCAGTGGGATTATCTGAGGTCACAGGTGGGTCATTGGCACATTTATGGGTTCCATGGAACATTTGGACAAAAGTGGATGCTTCTATGGCCAATCGGATGCAGTGGGATTATCTGAAGTCACAGATGGGTCATTGGCACTTTTATGGGTTCCATGGAACATTAAGACAAAAATGGATGTTTCTATGGCCAATCGGATGCAGTGGGATTATCTGAAGTCCAAGTGGGTCATTGGCACATTTATGGGTTCCATGGAACATGTGGACCAAAATGGATGATTCTATGGCCAATCGGATGCAGTGGGATTATTTGAGGTCACAGGTGGGTCATTGGCTTTCTTATGGGTTCCATGGAACATTTAGACAAAAATGGATGTTTCTATGGCCAATCGGATGCAGTGGGATTATCTGAAGTCCAAGTGGGTCATTGGCACATTTATGGGTTCCATGGAACATTTGGACCAAAATGGATGATTCTATGGCCAATCGGATGCAGTGGGATTATTTGAGGTCACAGGTGGGTCAACGGCTTTTTTATGGGTTCCATGGAACACCAAGACAAAAATGGATGATTCTATTGCCAATCGGATGCAGTGGGATTATCTGAGGTCACAGGTGGGTCATTGGCACATTTATGGGTTCCATGGAACATTTGGACCAAAATGGATGATTCTATGGCCAATCGGATGCAGTGGGATTATCTGAGGTCACAGGTGGGTCATTGGCTTTCTTATGGGTTCCATGGAACATTTAGACAAAAATGGATGATTCTATGGCCAATCGGATGCAGTGGGATTATCTGAGGTCACAGGTGGGTCATTGGCACTCTTATGGGTTCCATGGAACATTTGGACCAAAATGGATGATTCTATGGCCAATCGGATGCAGTGGGATTATCTGAGGTCACAGGTGGGTCATTGGCACTCTTATGGGTTCCATGGAACATTAAGACAAAAATGGATGATTCTATGGCCAATCGGATGCAGTGGGATTATCTGAGGTCACAGTTGGGTCATTGGCACATTTTTGGGTTCCATGGAACATTTGGACCAAAATGGATGATTCTATGGCCAATCGGATGCAGTGGAATTATCTGAGGTCACAGGTGGGTCATGGGCACTTTTATGGATTCCATGGAACATTTGGACCAAAATGGTCATAGGTGGGTCATTGGCACATTTATGGGTTCCATGGAACATTTGGACCAAAATGGATGATTCTATGGCCAATCGGATGCAGTGGGATTATTTGAGGTCACAGGTGGGTCAACGGCACTTTTATGGGTTCCATGGAACACCAAGACAAAAATGGATGATTCTATTGCCAATCGGATGCAGTGGGATTATCTGAGGTCACAGGTGGGTCATTGGCACTCTTATGGGTTCCATGGAACATTTGGACCAAAATGGATGATTCTATGGCCAATCGGATGCAGTGGGATTATCTGAGGTCACAGGTGGGTCATTGGCTTTCTTATGGGTTCCATGGAACATTTAGACAAAAATGGATGATTCTATGGCCAATCGGATGCAGTGGGATTATCTGAGGTCACAGGTGGGTCATTGGCACATTTATGGGTTCCATGGAACATTTGGACCAAAATGGATGATTCTATGGCCAATCGGATGCAGTGGGATTATCTGAGGTCACAGGTGGGTCATTGGCACTCTTATGGGTTCCATGGAACATTAAGACAAAAATGGATGCTTCTATGGCCAATCGGATGCAGTGGGATTATCTGAGGTCACAGGTGGGTCATTGGCACATTTTTGGGTTCCATGGAACATTTGGACCAAAATGGATGATTCTATGGCCAATCGGATGCAGTGGAATTATCTGAGGTCACAGGTGGGTCATGGGCACTTTTATGGATTCCATGGAACATTTGGAACAAAATGGTCATAGGTGGGTCATTGGCACATTTATGGGTTCCATGGAACATTTGGACCAAAATTGATGATTCTATGGCCAATCGGATGCAGTGGGATTATCTGAGGTCAGTGGTGGGTCATTGGCACATTTATGGGTTCCATGGAACATTTGGACCAAAAGGAATGATTCTATGGCCAATCGGATGCAGTGGGATTCTCTGAGGTCACAGGTGGGTCATTGGCACATTTATGGGTTCCATGGAACATTTGGACCAAAATGGATGATTCTATTGCCAATCGGATGCAGTGGGATTATCTGAGGTCACAGGTGGGTCATTGGCACATTTATGGGTTCCATGGAACATTTGGACCAAAATGGATGATTCTATGGCCAATCGGATGCAGTGGGATTATCTGAGGTCACTGGTGGGTCATTGGCACATTTATGGGTTCCATGGAACATTTGGACCAAAAGTGGATGATTCTATGGTAAATCGGATGCAGTGGAATTATCTGAGGTCACAGGTGGGTCATGGGCACTTTTATGGGTTCCATGGAACATTTGGACCGAAATGGATGATTCTATGGCCAATCGGTTGCAGTGGGATTATCTGAGGTCACAGGTGGGTCATTGGACCATTTATGGGTTCCATGTAACATTTGGACCAAAATGGATGATTCTATGGCCAATCGGATGCAGTGGAATTATCTGAGGTCACAGGTGGGTCATGGGCACTTTTTTGGATTCCATGGAACATTTGGACCAAAATGGTCACAGGTGGGTCATTGGCACATTTATGGGTTCCATGGAACATTTGGACCAAAATGGATGATTCTATGGCCAATCGGATGCAGTGGAATTATCTAAGGTCACAGATGGGTCATTGGCACTTTTATGGGTTTCATGGAACATTTAGACCAAAATGAATGATTCTTTGGCCAATCGGATGCAGTGGGATTATCTGAGGTCACAGGTGGGTCATTGGCACATTTATGGGTTCCAAGGAACATTTGGACCAAAATGGATGATTCTATGGCCAATCGGATGCAGTGGGATTATCTGAGGTCACAGGTGGGTCATTGGCACATTTATGGGTTCCATGGAACATTAAGACAAAAATGGATGATTCTATTGCCAATCGGATGCAGTGGGATTATCTGAGGTCACAGGTGGGTCATTGGCACATTTATGGATTCCATGGAACATTTGGACCAAAATTGATGATTCTATAGCCAATCGGATGCAGTGGGATTATCTGAGGTCACAGGTGGGTCATTGGCACATTTATTGGTTCCAAGGAACATTTGGACCAAAATGGATGATTCTTTGGCCAATCGGATGCAGTGGGATTATCTGAGGTCACAGGTGGGTCATTGGAAATTTGGTGGGTTCCATGGAACATTTGGACCAAAATGAATTATTCTATGGCCAATCGGATGCAGTGTGATTATCTGAGGTTACAGGTGGGTCATTGGCACATTTATGGGTTCCATGGAACATTTGGACCAAAATGGATGATTCTATGGCCAATCGGATGCAGTGGGATTATCTGCGGTCACAGGTGGGTCATTGGCACATTTATGGGTTTCATGGAACATTTGGACCAAAATGGATGATTCTATAGCCAATCGGATGCAGTAGGATTATCTGAGGTCACAGTTGGGACATTGGCACATATATGGGTTCCAAGGAACATTTGTACCAAAATGGATGATTCTTTGGCCAATCGGATGCAGTGGGATTATCTGAGGTCACAGGTGGGTCATTGGCACTTTTATGGGTTCCATGGAACAATAAGACAAAAATGGAGGATTCTATTGACAATCGGATGCAGTGGGATTATCTGAGGTCACAGGTGGGTCATTGGCATATTTATGGGTTCCAAGGAACATTTGGACCAAAATGGATGATTCTTTGGCCAATCGGATGCAGTGGGATTATCTGAGGTCACAGGTGGGTCATTGGCACATTTATGGGTTCCATGGAACAATAAGACAAAAATGGATGATTCTATTGACAATCGGATGCAGTGGGATTTTCTGAGGTCACAGGTGGGTCATTGGCACATTTATGGGTTCCAAGGAACATTTGGACCAAAATGGATGATTCTTTGGCCAATCGGATGCAGTGGAATTATCTGAGGTCACAGGTGGGTCATGGGCACTTTTATGGATTCCATGGAACATTTGGACCAAAATGGATGATTCTTTGGCCAATCGGATGCAGTGGGATTATCTGAGGTCACAGGTGGGTCATTGGCACTTTTATGGGTTCCATGGAACAATAAAACAAAAATGGATGATTCTATTGACAATCGGATGCAGTGGGATTATCTGAGGTCACAGGTGGGTCATTGGCACATTTATGGGTTCCAAGGAACATTTGGACCAAAATGGATGATTCTTTGGCCAATCGGATGCAGTGGGATTATCTGAGGTCACAGGTGGGTCATTGGCACTTTTATGGGTTCCATGGAACAATAAGACAAAAATGGATGATTCTATTGACAATCGGATGCAGTGGGATTATCTGAGGTCACAGGTGGGTCATTGGCACATTTATGGGTTCCAAGGAACATTTGGACCAAAATGGATGATTCTTTGGCCAATCGGATGCAGTGGGATTATCTGAGGTCACAGGTGGGTCATTGGCACATTTATGGGTTCCATGGAACAATAAGACAAAAATGGATGATTCTATTGACAATCGGATGCAGTGGGATTATCTGAGGTCACAGGTGGGTCATTGGCACTTTCACGTTAATACGAACTTCACGTGTAGTTCGTGAATAAAATATACGTGCAGTTGAGGTTCGTGTTTTCACTTGATTTTTTTAAAAACACGTGAACACGTGTAACACGTGCTTACGTGAAACTGGACGTGAAACATCGAACAGAGACGAAAGTGAAGCTCGCAAACTAAATATCGGACAGTGACGAATGTGGTACTAATGGAAAGGACATGTGCTCAGCTTGAAATATAGTTACCATACGAGTTTTTAAAAATCGTGATCTTAATTTTAATTTGAAATTAGTATTTAAATTAACTGTAGCTCGCAAACTAAATATATATCGATCAGATACGAAAGTGGCACCAATGGAAAGTGCATTTGCTTCGCCTTCTTTTCAACTAAGTCATTGAACTCAACCTATCATACTTAACGAAATGATCGAAAAAATTTGTTTTGTTTCTTTTTGCTTGCTCATTTAATCATGCTTCCTTTCAACTTTTTCTTTGTTTTGGCCTCGATAAGTAGTACATAATTGAGTGTTAGTAATTTTTTTGTTAATTTTCGGAAGATCAATAAAAAATATGTGCAAAATGGACAAAACAGTCGGACCAAAGAGACAAAGTAGAAGAGGTTACAACTTAAGGAACAAACAAGTTGCGCGTAAGCATACAAAAGTTTCAGAGAGAAGTCAACGAAAAGTAAATAAAAGTTCAAAAATACACTTTTCCATACTTAATTAAAAACAAAGTAAGCATAAAAAAAAATTTCAACATAAATCGATTCGAATGAAATGACAAATTAAAAATAATTTGTTTTTGTCGAAAAAGATTGCCAACTCATATTACAAATAATATTTTCTTTAAGTTGGTAAATTCATTCATGCTTTATGATTGAAAATAGCGGTCAATTTTAATACAAACCTCGCTTAATAAATTAATCCTGTCTAAAGCATATATTTTTTACTGATCAGATTGCAACCCTTTTCTGCTTAGCAATACACGGTGTCGGGCGCTCACTCTCAAGTTTTGAAAAGTAAACGAAAATTGAGAAACTGAACGAAAAATTGCTTACGCAGAACTTGGGAAACTCAATATATTGCTGAGCAAGTACGTTATTTTGCTCTCTAGCTTTTGGTATGCTTACGCATAACTTGGTTGAGCCTTTAAACGGAATTCTACGTCTACACTTACAATACTTTCGAAACTGTTTCTTTTTTACTAAAAGCCTTTATTTTTCCAAAAAAAATAAGCTATTGTTGAAGAAAATCTATGGAGAAATGAAAAAGTTGTATTCAATGGACCGAATTCACCCAAATTGTGTGATTATCAATTTATGCATTTGGACTTATTTTATTGCCATAAAAAAAAATGAGAACTGAAGGTTGTTGTAATAAAATCATATATTCTTAATTTTTATTGTTCTTTTAATAATTTACATTATTTTTACATTATTTAAATTGTATATAATTATTATTAATAATTTTTATTGTTCCCTTAAATCATTTATATTGTTATTTACATTGTAAATAATTTTTATTTATCATTCAGAAATTCAAAATGTTTAGAATTCTTGTTTTGTCGTTTATTTAATTCGGGATCGGTTTCTCTGATGAGAAACCAACAATAGTCGCCCATCATTCCTTCGTCCCAAAATCCTTGGTACCGATTCTCAATTGCTTTCATCTGTTGGTGGAATCTTTCCCCATGTTCGTCGCTCTCGTCATCGAGATTCTTCGGAAAAAAATTCAAATGGGAGTGCAGAAAGTGAATTTTCAGAGACATATTTACGCCCATTTTTTTATAGTTCTTGAGCAACTCGTTGACTATTTTCTCGTAAAATTCACTTTTATTGTTCCCGAGGAAGCTAGAAACAGTCGTCCTAAAAGAATCCCACGCCGCTGCCTCAACTGGTGACAATAGTTCTGCGAATTGAAGATCGTTTAACACCTTTTTTATTTGCGGTCCAACGAAGATACCTTCTTTTACCTTGGCATCAGAAAGATTTGGAAAAATCGTTTTCAAATATGTGAATGCTTCGCTTTCTTTGTCTAACGCCTTGACAAAGTTTTTCATAAGTTCAAGTTTGATGTGCAGCGGTGGGAGAATTATGTTTTCCTTTTTGACGAGTGGACGTTTTTGACGTTGCTCTCTCCAACTTTCGACTCAATTCTTTCTGGCCAGTCCTTTTTGTAATAGTGGTGTTCACGTGATCGACTTTCCCACTTGCAGAGAAAACAGCAGTACTTTGTGTAGCCACTCTGTAAACCACAAAGCATACCAACGACTTTGAGATCAGAACATATTTTCCAGTCGTGTTGTTCATATTTAATACATGTCAATAGCTTCGCCATTGTTTCGTACGTTTCCTTTGTGTTGACTGCATGTGCGATCGGAATCGATGGCTTTTTGTTTCCTATATGAAGTAATACCGCCTTCAAGCTCACTTTGCTGCCATCAATAAACAAACGCCACTCTTTTGGATTGTACGGCTGACCGAAGGTATTAAATAAGCCAGGAATGTCTGCGCAATAGCAGATAATGTCATTCTTAGTAAAGTGTATAGCAAACGGTTTTTCACGATTTCTGTAGTATGTCACCTTAACATCGGCTCTCAAAAAGTTGAATTGTTGCATACGAGAAGCATGCAATACCGATTTTTCCTTTGACAGTTCCAAATCTCTTATCCAATCATTCAACTGCGCTTGCGATAAAAGGAGAGTTGTGCTTTCAGTTGTAATAGTACTACCACCTGTGGTTTTTTTTTTTTTTTTTTTTTTTTTGGATTCGCCAAAGGAGTGAGAAAATCTCATAAATACGTATAGCCCGTACTATACGCATGCACGACTTACATTCTAAAATCTATCCGGATCAACCGGAACAGACAGAATGCACCTACGTACTAAAACACACACCCAGTTGGCGACGTATGAATTTCCACTAAGCACATTAACTGGCTTTTCAGAGGAACTTAAAAATTTTATACAAAAACACGCATTTATTAAGAATATTCTAATTTAAAAAGTAAACAACATCAAATAAGTAGTAAACTTTACATATAACTCTAAAACAAAGAGACCAAAGTAACTATAAAAAATATGACTATTAGTAAGTTTGCGGCCACTATCCAACCCAAGATCCTACGTGGGATTATCCTAGAGATTCTAGAATCCTAGAGATTAAACTCTTAAACACCAAACCAATTCCAAATATAACGCAGAAATATACGTGTAAATATGTACAAACATATATGTGTATATATATACGGGTCACTATGTAATCTTGGAACACCGTGCTAATTTTATTAATTGGATATGTATTTGGGCCAACGCAGGCATAAACTTGCATGGAAAAGAGATAAACTCTTGCGCACCAAACTAAATAACTAATAAGTCAAATGAATAAGAAAAATTTAAAATTTTGTTTGATTAAAAACAAACAAGTTCAAGCATACATATCATATTCGATGGTGTTAACTTTATCAAACGCAATATTATAAAGGAAAAACAAATGAAACGGTCTCGAATATATGGAATTACTTCAGCCAACATTTTAACAGAATATAACACTATTATTAACCGAGTTAATGTTTGAAACAAAATTCTAAAATGTATCAATTATTTAAATGTAAAATCATTTTCCGTTTCAAGGCATCCACCGAATCACAAAAATTAATTAAGCTGTAGCTATTGTTGAAATCACTACACATACATCGTAAAGGGTCATGAAGGGCAAAATTTGAAGTGCACTGGCTCAACTTAAAAAGCACAAAATGTCTAGATCCTCTTCTTGGGATGTTAAAGTTAAGAGATGAGAGAATATATTGGGAGTCAATTTCACCACAAAGTAATTTATATAGGAAGGTGACATTAAGCACCATCCTTCTGCTTCTCAGGGAAGGCAGTAAAGTCGGTTCCTTCCGACTCCACTGAATCTACGGATTTTCGATTGTTTTCACGTGTTGAATCGGGACAAGTAGGATATGGAACATCGTCAGAATGAGATACTGGCAACGAAACAGTCGGGACAGTGGCGTATATCACTCGTTTGTGTTTTCCAACACCAGTCACTTTGGCCAGACAAAAATAGCAATCGTTTAGGTGGCAAAACGGTTGTCTCCAGATCATCGGAACATCGAATTTCATGTATCGTTTTTTACCCGAGCTCCATTCAGACAATATTAATTTGCACGATTGACACAAAATACTTGGCGTCCAAGATTCACCAATGTTCTCAGCCGCAATACCAAAATAATGAAGATATGACATTTGCAGTAAATTCGTTAAATTGACTCGATTCTTTTCGAAAGTAAATTCACCGCACACGTAGCAGAAAATATCTGGGTCGTTTTTACACTGGAATTCTCGCAGTCTTTTACTCATTTTATTTTTTTTACTTTTTCTTTCGTTACAAATTGTGCGTCCGTTTGTTTGCGACGTTTTTTAGTATAATGCATGAATGTTTTTGCTTTTATACATCTCGAAAGTGCTGCAGATATGGTACAATAAAAGGTAGGTAGGTCCACGACTCAGAGCGCGACCGCCGAAACTGTCAAAAAAACACAAAATAAGTATTCACATGGTATAATAACAGGTAGGCTCTCTTTCTTATAGCCATAAGTGTCGAAATCAGGTGTCTTGCTGTGACGGTTTCGACGGTTGCACTTTCAGTCGTGAGCCTACCTGTTTTTATTGTAACCTGTTTGTTCTTATCTTTTCTTTCGCAAAACCCTTGACTTGATTCCTATGAACAATAAAAATGAAAAATAAAAGATTATAGTACAATAACCCAATTTATTTATATGACAATAAAATTTTTAAAAATAACATAACTTGGGTGCTTTCGTTCCAGTAAACACAACTTTTTCATTTTTCAATAGATTTTCTTCAACAATAGCTTGTTTTTTTTGGAAAAATAAAGGCTTTTAGTAAAAAATATCAGAAGTAACAAAATATTTTGATTTCTTAACGAAATTTGCAACTATTTTGTCTTTTTTTGGAAATTTTTGTGAAAAATAAAAAAAATCCCCGAAATTTGAATTTATTCCGCCAAAACTAACAGCTCGACCAAAAAATAATGTTTGCATTGTTTGTTAAAAATTTTATTAGCTTTTATTTGATATATCATTTGTTTGATTACTGTTGTTGGTTCTGGAGATCTAAGCAATTAAGTGGAACCAACTTTTTTTTTGTTGGAAAAAAAAAAAATTTTTTTTCGGAATAAGCGAGTGATTTTACATGAGAAAAGGATAGTGGCATTCAAAGTACATATTAGCTGTAAACCAGTGTTTTAAATGTTAAAATAACATTTAGAATGTTTTTAGTTCATAATTTTTTACTGTACAATTGATATTATTTCATATCCATTTAACATTATAAATTGAGCCGTTGAGACATACAGGTGACCGTGGCATACAAGTTATGAGTGTGGCTTTGGAAGCCCGGAGCCCAGGTTCAATTCCCACACGTGGCAAATTGTTTTTCAATACATTTTTTTTATCTGCATTAATGTACTGATACTTTTTGATATTTAAAGTGTTAAAATAACATTATTATGTGACAGTTACACATTTTTAAATGTAGGTTTCGTAATGTAAAAAGTACATTACGATAATATCAATTTTAACATTTTTTAATGTCGGACGACTTTTGTCAACTAAAAATGTAAATTTTACGGTTGTTTAATGTACTTTTTTTTCTGAGTGTTCCTATTTTCAAAAAAAAATACATACTTACTTACTTACTTAGATGGCTCTTACAACCGTTGGTCGGTTTTGGCCTCGTCTAAGAATTTTCGCCAGCCTCTTTTGTCGTGTGCTTGCTGGCGCCAGTTGGAAATTCCAAGCGTTGTCAGGTTATCCAATGCCTGGTCTTTCCAACGGAGATGCGGTCTTCCTCGTCTGCGTTGGCCACCGCTGGGTACCGAATCCAATATTTTTTTCGCTGGAGCTTCGTCGTTCATTCTCTCGACATGACCTAGCCAGCGAAGCCGCTCTATTTTAATACGCTTGAATATATCGATGTCGGCATATAGCTCATACAGCTCGTGGTTCCATCGTATTCGGTACTCACCATTGACGCAGATTGGACCATAGGTCTTGCGAAGGATTTTTCTCTCGAACGCTCCCAAAGTCCTTTCATCAGAGCTGCTGAACGTCCAGGTTTGTGATGCGTATAGTAGGACGGGCATGATTATTGACTTATAGAGCGTCAGTTTTGTTCGTCGAGAGAGAGCTCTGCTTCTCAATTACCTACTGAGCCCAAAGTAATACCTGTTTGCAAGAGTTATCCTTTGTTTAATCTCAATACTGATATCGTTGAAGGAGTTCATGCTGGATCCAAGGTAAACGAAGTCCTTCACTACCTCAAAGGAGGTGTTGTCAACAGTGACGTGGTTTCCAAGACGCTGGGACTGTTTGTTTGTTGACACAAGATACTTCCTTTTTATCTGCGTTCACTCCAAGACCCATTCGACTCGACTCTTTTTCTAGCCAGGAGAATGCTGCGCTGACTTCGCGCTTTTTTTGGCCAATGATGTCAATATCATCAGCATACGCCAGCAGCATAACACTCTGATAGAAAATTGTGCCGCTGCGTCTCAGGTCAGCAGCTTGGATGATCTTCTCCATGACTATATTAAAGAAGTCGCTCGAAAAGGAATCACCTTGTCTGAAACCTCGCTTGGTATCGAACGGATGGGAGAGGTCCTTCCCGATTTTCACTGCACTGCTGGTGTTGTTCAGTGTCATCCTGCAAAGACGTATTAGCTTCGCAGGTATACCAAATTCAGACATGATGGCATATAGGTGACTCCTTATTGGACTGTCGAAGGCGGCTTTGAAATCGACAAAAAGATGGTGTGTGTCGATTTGTTTTTCGAGGGTCTTTTCCAAGATTTGTCAGAGCGTGAAGATCTGGTCAATGGTGGACTTTCCAGGTATAAAGCCACACTAATAACGTCCAATCAGTTGGTTGACGATGGGCTTTAGTCTTTCACACAATACGCTCGACAGGACCTTATATGCGACATTAAGAAGGCTAATCCCACGGTAGTTGGCGCAAATGGTGGGATCGCCTTTCTTGTGGATTGGGCAGAGCACACTGAGGTTCCAATCACCTGGAATGCATTCTTCCGACCATATTCTGCATAGAAGTCTGTGAATGCATTTAAACAGAGCATCGCCACCGGTCTTAAACAGCTCAGCCGGTAGGCCATCGGCTCCTGCGGCTTTGCTGTTTTTAAGCCGAGCTATAGCTGTTAAGACCTCGTTATAATCGGGCAGCGGAACTTCAACGCTGTCGTCCATAATTGGGGTTTCCGGGATATCATCTCCACTGGCGGGATTGTTGTCAGCGTCGCCATTTAAAAGTCTAGAGAAGTGCTCCCTCCATAACATCAGTGTACTCTGGATATCTGTCACTAGATTCCCATTCTCGTCCTTGCAGGAAGAGGCTCCGGTCTTAAAACCATCGGCCAGGCGTCTTATTTTTTCGAAAAATTTTCGAGTCTCATTCCTGTCGCCATGCATCTCAATTTTCTCGCACTCACGCATTTCCGCCTCTCGTTTTTTTCGCCTGAAAATGCGTGTCTCTTCCCTCCTCTTCTCTCGGTATCGCTCCATAGCAGCACGCGTTACAACCGACTGCAGGGTGGCTTTGTAGGCGGCGTCCTTCTTTGCAGTGGCGTCGCGACACTCCTGGTCGTGCCACTGGTTTCGGCGAGGGCGATGGTAGCCTATCACCTCTTCGGCAGCCGTACGCATAGAGTGGGATATGTGTATCCACTGTCCGCATATATCGTCGATCGGAGGAGTGCTTTCTTGAAGCAGGAGTGAGAGTCGAGTAGCGAAGGCTTCGGCCGTCCGTTTTGACTGCAGCTTGTCGACGTCTAGCTTTCTTAGTGTAGGATTGCGAGCATTCTTAGCTGCGCACAGACGTGTGCGGATCTTGGCTGGGACAAGATAATGATCCGAGTCTATGTTAGCACCACGAATCGTGCGTACGTCTTGTACACTGGAAGAGTGCCTTCCGTCAATCAAAACGTGATCAATTTGGTTACATGTTTTTCGATCAGGGGACAGCCAAGTGGCCTTATGAATATTGAGATGCTTGAATCTAGTGCATGCTTGAAAAAAAATACATACATGACAATAAAAAGCAATGAGCAGCATGAATTTTTCATAATTTTATGGTATTTTGCTAATATTGTATACGTTTTAATTTTCCTTCCATTTTAAATATTTTTTTTTTAAACTGTAGGGTATAAGTGTAGGGTGCAACAAAAAAAAAACAAAAACATACTTGCTGCTCCTTAGTAAATTCTTCTTTGCATGTGCAAATTACAGCATTGTAAGTCATTAAATGTAGAAACGACAGCAAATAATAAGCCATGCGCGCGTTTTGCTTCATTTTTTCCCAACGTGCGCCGCCGGTTTTAAACAATTCAGCAGCCAGGCCGTCAGCACCTGCGGCTTTAATGTTTTTGAGTCGCTGGATAGGTGGTGGAATTTCCACTCCATCATTGTCGATTGGTGGTCTCAGACTGCATTCTCCAAGTGCGGAATTGTTGGTATCGTCGCCTGCAAGCAGATTGGAAAAATGCTGTCTCCATAATTTCAATGCGCACTGCGTATCTGTAACCAGATCACCATTCTCATCTCTACAAGTGGATGCTCCGGGCTTGAAACCTTGGGTTAGACGCTTAAGCTGCTGGTAGAATTTTCGAGCATCCTTCTTGCCCTGGTACACCTCAATTTTTTCTCGCTCACGCTTTTCCTGCTCTCTTTTTTTACGTCTGAAAAGGCATCTCTCTTCCTTCCTCTTATCGCGATAGTTTTCGTGCATGGCTCGCGTTGCAGCTGACTGCAGCGTATTTTTACATGCGGCGTATTTTGCTGTCGTCGCGTCGCGACACTCCTGGTCATACCATTGGTTGCGAGGTTGCGGGCGCCAAAAACCAATAACTTCTTCAGCAGCGGTGTGCATGGAGTGGGATATATGCGCCCAAAGCCCGCCAGTGCCGTCGAGGCAAGAGTAAGGTTGGTTGAGCTTAACTGAGAGTTGAGCGGAGTAGGCCTCGGCGGTCCGTTGTGATAGCAGCTTATCGACATCAAGCTTTTGTTGCACACCTGTGCGTACATTCTTCGCATTGCACAATCGCATGCGGATCTTGGCTGCAACAAGATAATGGTCGGAGTCAATATTGACCCCCCGAAATGTGCGCACATCCAGTACACTTGTAGCGTGCCTTCCGTCGATCAATTTGGTTTCGCGTTTTTTGATCCGGGGACAGCCAGGTTGCCTTTTGGATATCGAGGTGTTGGAATCTGGTGCTACTAACTACCATGTTTCGCGCCGCGGCGAAGTCGATCAGTCTTAGATCGTTATTCGAAGTGGTCTCGTGGAGACTGAACTGACCGACAGTGGAGCCAAAGATGCCTTCTTTTCCAACCTTCGCGTTAAAATCGCCCAGAACTATTTTTACGTCGTGGGCCGGGCAGCGATCATACACGTCCTCTAGGCTCACGTAGAAGGTGTCCTTGACAGCATCGTCCTTTTACTCCGTCGGGGCATGTGCGCAAATTAGGCTGATGTAGAAGAATTTCGCCTTGACGCGGATTGTCGCCAGCCTTTCGTTCACAGGTGTGAACCGGGTACCAAGTTGGTGTAGTTTCCGACTTACGACGAATCCGCATCCAAATTCACACTTCTTCGCATGGCAGCTGTAGTAGATATCACAGTCTGCTCTCTTAGAGCAGCCTTGTCCTTTCCATTGCATCTCCTGGATGGCGGTGATGTCAGCCTTTATTTTTTCCAGGGCTTCCGCCAGTTGGACAGTGGCACCTTCCCTATAAAGGGTCCGGACATTCCATGTGCATATCCGTAAATCATTATCCGTTTTTCGTTTGCGGTGGTCATCAACGTAGTGGGGGTTCATATCCGATTTTGTTTACATTGGGAAGTTATAATGTGGTTGGGACCCAAACTTTACGCACATTCCATTTTTAAGGTCTTGAAGAGACCCTTCAAGTTTATAGTCTAGAGGAGATACGCGACCGATTTTTCGGAATATGCTACCGATTTTACATGAGAAGGAGATAGTGGCAATCATTGTACAAATTGGCTGTAAGCAGGAGCGAACGCAGGTAGGGGTTTTGGGGGTTAAAACCCCCCCAAATGAATGAAAATAAAATGTTGAAGGCAAAACTATTAAAAATTTAAAGATTTGAGTAAAAATACTTAGAGTAAAAAAAATTCTTATGAAAACTATTAATAAAAATAAAGGGATCTTAAAACACAGGATTCAATACTCAGAGTATTATACTCTTCATAAAGAATTCCAGAATTAAATCGAATGAAAGACAAATAAAATTTGTAAAGCAAAACGATAAAAATTATGAAGTATTTTATATCAGTTGTATTATTTAAAGCTATTTTTTGTTGTGTTATATATTGTTTTGATAATTATCGCTACATATTTGTAGAAAGTACTACTTAAAAAAGTATTGCCCCAAAATCAAAAAGCACTAAATCAAAAACATAAAACGACCTCGGAAGTCGATTGGAAATGGTGTTTGACCACCATTCCAGGTACCGAGTTTGAATCCCGGGCAAGACATGGTCCTACGCTGTAACAATTCTTTAATTCTTTCTTCATTTCTAATCAACTGAAATTCAAAATTGATCAATGTATTCGACTTTGACAGTTGTAATGATGGTAGAGAAGTTTGAGGATGGTATAACTAACGCATAACTAACGCACCTATCTTTTTTTTTACCAAAAACATTACAAATCGACAATATTATTAGATTTTATAGGCATGTAAAATAGGGCGGGCCAATTTGTATGGGTGAAAAAAAACTAAAAAATCGTAGGCGCGGAAAATTTTCTACGGAATATTCTGAACAGGTTTGCACAAGAAACCCTTGGTTTCAAATTGATTGCGAGCCTCCAGTTTTTTGAGAGAAAGTTTGAATTTGCTTTTTACTTCAGCATGTGAAAAAAATTAATAAAAACATCCAAAAAACATACATTAGGATAAAAATTTCCCGGTTTCAGTAAAAAGTATTCATTGAATGTCCTCATTTAAGAAAATTTTTATCATATTTTCATATTTGATCAAAATTTCAAAGGGGTATATTATGAATTGGTATGTTGTGACCGTGGCATGCAGGTAAAGTGGGAGGCTTAGCACGCTCGGAGCCCGAGTTCGATCCCCAGTCGCGGCAAAAGTTTTTTTTTTCAATAAAACAAATTTTTCTGATCGGTCACCACCTTTCTGCAGACAATGGCAAACCTCAGAGAGTAAATAATGCCATGTAAAGCTTCTTGAGAACATGAACTTCAGCTGTTCGGAGTCGGCATAAAAGATGTAGGTCCAGTTCTCGGTCAAATGTGTGCAATCATTTAATAACACACACAACACAATTGATCATAAGAAGCTCGGTCAAAGTCGTTTTAAGGGCTGAAATGGCCGATATATTTTTTTTTTATATTATGAATCTAGCGAAAAACCGAAGTCAAATAAAAAAAAAATTCTATAATTCAAATTAAAAGCGATAAAATACAAAAAATGTTAGAAATGAATTAATTCATTAAGAAAAAAAAACAAGAGTTAAATTCACACAACGAAATAAAGCAAAAGTAAAAAAAAGTTTTATAGAAAAATAACAAAAAGAATCTAGCTCAACTCAATATAAAATTGAAAAGATTGTTTTAGGAAGTCCTGTTTGCTTTCAAGTCGTGGAGTTTTTCTTCGACTATCTGCTGTCACAACTATAACCGCCTCCATAACTGTTGATTTTTTTCAACAACTCGTCGAACACTGGCCAAAAGCTGAACATTACTCTCAGTTTCTTGAATATGGCATGGAATTTGTAGATCAAGTTTACTTCTTTGGGTATTTATTTACTTACTTTAATCATAACAAAATATTTTCTAACAAGTGGAATTATACAATAGATTTCACGAAATTCAAAATTAAATAATGAAACGATAATAGCAAATCTAGCTTTCAAATGTTGTTCTTCTATTTTAAATAAATTTGCAAAGTATTTTTTTAATGTTATAATGAAATCTGAAAAATTTTTATTTTTTGTTGACGCATGATGAACTACGTGAAATTTATAAATAAATTAATATTTTTGAAATTTATGTTCGAAAGCACTAACATTTGTGCCTTATTAAAGTAATTTTTTGGTTCTCTGTTTCAATTTCTTCACATTTTGTAGCAAAACACAAATTAAAACATTCTTTCGAAAAACGGAGACTCGAAATCGATTTTAAGCTGAGTGTTTTTTGGGAAAAGATGGTCGGAATTTTCCGTAGAATATTTTCCGCGCCTACGATTTTTTGAAAACAAAAATTGACCCAGCCTAATATACAAGGCTTGAGGCTACAAAGACTCAAAACTTATGTAATTAACCCATTTGCCATTGGAAAACCCATTTGGATTGAAAAAAACCCATGAAAATAATTGTTTTCAAAACATCACTAAAAAGTTTGGGTAAGAAATATCGCAATACTTTTGATGGGGATGTTTAGGTAATAGATCAAAATTTCTTAGACTAGGGGAGCGGGGGGCTAGTTTTAACACTTTTTGGAAAACATGATCGGAAAACGAAACTACACGATGTATCCTGGTTTTAAAAACATGAGTTGAAACGTTAAATATTTGACTATCCTTGCGTTAAAAAAAGTTTTGGAATAGGAAGCATTTTGTAACTGAGGGACATTTTAAAAAAAAATTGCAAGTGTTACATCTTACCCCGTGCATGGGGCTATTTGTAACAGCCTCGGGCATGTTGTAACAAGCTATAAAACTGAAGTTTTTGCTTTACTCATTTATTTTCAATTGATACAACTAAAAATATTAAAGTATTTAACAACATTAAGGCCTAGTTTCACCAGCTTCTAGTTTCATATTTTTTGAAAAATTCTTAATCGCTGAACCTTGCCCGGCTTAGAGAAGTGGTTTCAGGTGTCCTTAGAGAAAGTTGTGAGTTTTGTTTTTTTAATGAATTTTTTTAACCAATCAGGTCTAGCCATATTACTTTAGAGCTATGAGAATGGTATATTTGGTTAACAGCACATTGATAGGTATGCCAACTCTTTTACCTCTATTAGAAGCAGTCCAAAAGAGATATTTATCTTCATCTTTATCTTTAAACACCACTCTGGGTTATTGTAGCCAACAAATGGCAATATTTTTTTACGTATAGTAAAAGAAACTGGCACAATTTGAACAAGATGTTCTCACACTTGTCTTCTGATCTTTAACTGCAATAGCAGCCAACTCGAAAATTTCTTTACTTTGAGTTGCCCGCTTAGACTTTCGTTTATAATTTCTCATTCTGCAAAAAATTATTAAGACATAATAATAAAATAAACAAACACCGAATATCTAGTTCAAATGTGTGGAGCAAGTTGTTACATGTTACAACTTACCCCACAAAATTGTTACAACTTGCCCCGCAGTATAATTTTTGACAAACATTTTAATATATAAAAATCAACTTAATTTGAAGAAAAAAAAAAAATATGTATCAGTAACCTGTAATAAAATTTGCTCCGATTAAAATTAAATTAGTTTTAAAAATCCTTAAGACGCTTTCAAGAAGCAAAAAATAAAAAGATATATATTTTATAATAACTGCTAGAATTAAAGCCTATGTTTGCGCCCACTCGATGTAAAGTCCGATGAGACACTAACGGGTCTCGTTTGAAAGAGCGCGTAATATAGCATGAAAAAAAAGAGAGACTTGTAAAAAAAACTTTCATATTCTAGGCAAAAATAGCGTGTTACAACTTACCCCTGTTACAACTAGCCCCCCGCTCCCCTACTATCCTTGAAATTCTGCCATTTGACTAGAGTTACCAGACTACGAAAACCATTCATTTTCCCGTGATGGAAATAGCGGCAGTGGAAAGCAGAAAATATAGAAAATAAATCAAAGCACAACAGAAATATTTAGTTTTTTATTTTGCCTTTACATCGACACCAACTTTGGCTGGATCGCATTACTTATAAGAAAGTAATAAGTAATTAATTGATTTGAGTATTTTTGTACCAAATCAGCCGGTCAGGTGTTAATTTTGCACTCCACCGCTAAAAGTAATCGGTGCAGATTTCAACTAGCAGTTTTGTCGTTAAATACGCTTTGCAATTATTTTAAAAAAATTCGGAGAAAAGCTATCACGATGGCCTAATGGGTTGAAAAATACCCAATGAATATCTTAGCAACGCTTTGAGGTATAGAGATCATACAATCGTGTTTGAAATTTTATCAAAATCGTGTGAGCGGATCAGGTTCCAGGCAAAAATGGGTTAATAAAACTGGGCAGACTGGGTTAATAAATGGTCTACGGTTAAGTGGTTAAGTGGTCTTCGGTTAAGTGTTCGTAAGGGTCTAGAAAATAATATTGAGAACATTTCAAGTGCAATGGTCCAGCACTGACCAGCCTAGACGAGTTCAAGAACGTTTCATCTTATTCTATTAAACGAGCAATATTTGTATATATATTTGCAACTGCGTTCTCGAAAACGGCTCTAACGATTTCGATAAAATTTTCTATATAGATGAAGAGGGGGGGTGAAAAATCGATCCAGCTAGGTTTCATCTCTGGGAAAAGCCATTTTTCCGAGTTTTCACGCATTTAATACATATCTTTATTTTCCTGCCGAATATGGAATGTTAATTTTACTATAGCTTATTGTGATAGATCGGTGAATAGAGCTTCGGACTATCAATGTATAGGTTGTGAGTTCGTCTCCCGCCATGCACTTTAATTTTTTTTATTTTTTTGAGCTTCACCAAGCAGTGAACAAAGTTTTGCTTTTTTTGTGATGTATTCTCAACTAAAAACAAGTCAGAATTCTGTGGGTTCAGGTCAAAATGGAAAAAATTTTGCATCTTTAGAGGGCAGAATTTTTCGTTGAGATAAGAAAACGCTATTAGTTTCATTCACTTTTATTTGTAGTAAGTTTACAAAATTGTAAATGCCTTATAAAAATTCGAAATGAATTTAGATGAAATTTACTCTACGAAGTTTTTAGATCGGTCTTAAAACAAAAAATTTTTCATTTTTCAATTGGCCGTCAGTGGGCGAATGAAGTAACAAATTCACAACTTGTACATATCTTAGTTTTGATGTAACAAACAGACATACCAAGTTTGAAATCTGTACCTATTTATAGAGTTTATACAAAAAATCCAACAAAAGCCCACAATAGTAAAACCACTACACGGTTAAAAATCTTAGAGTAATTTTTAAACAATACATTGGACTAATACACTTTTTAATCCTTTTTTTTATTAGAATTGATACGAATAAAAATACTAGACATTTTTTTAGTGAAAGCTGTACGTAAATTTAATAAATTGGGAATAAAATTAGAATTATAGTACCTTAAGTTAAAAATTGAATGCAAAATAATTAAAAGGGTAATAATAGCTGTATTTTGCTTACATTTTATTTATTTATTTTATTTATTTATTCGCCAACCAAGGCAATTTACTTATTCTAGCAGGTTTTTACAAATTTATTTTCTTATTCTTACGGGTTTTTTTTTATTTATTTATTTTTTTTTTTAAGTGAAACTTCTTTGGCGGCGAGTGAAATTTCAAGGTCATTTTTCGTGACGCTAGGCTAACGTTTTCAATTCATATGAAAATTAAAAAAAAATTACTTCCGCTGCCGAGAATTGAACCCCGAACATCGTTACTTTTGAGCCGGAATCTATATCTTTACGCCACGTAGGCACATGATAAATGGCCAAACAAAATGTAATTAAAACTGAACGCGTAACATACTGAAAATAACATAATTAACATTAACATTAGATTAACATTAACATTACATTATTAACATAACCGTAACATTAATTTTCATCCTACAAGTATGCACGGAAAAAAAAATAGAAAAATAGCTAAAACAGGAGCAGAACGCGTTCGTGAATATATAGAGCGAATTAGAACTCTTAAGAATACAGCCGCAGCTGGGTCTGCAACTAATGATGAAGGTAAGGTGATTGCAACAACGGCTGAGTTTCAAAATGCATTTTTACGAAACATCAGTGTATTTTGGTGAATCAACAAAGAACCAATCCCCAAAAAAACACACTGATGCATCTCAACAACATTTTAAAGCCAACCAAGTTGATGCACTCAACAATCAACGTTCGCTGCTTTATGAGGCCCTCTATCAACATAGCAATTATTATGATCAGGAAGCAGGAGGTAATAATGAACAAGATTTGCCTCTGCTTTCGGAGGCTCCTTCAAAGAGTACTATGCAAATGCAATCCAGCATTCAAAAAGTAACAATGTTGAGAAGACATTCGAAAGCAACTAACACCAACTGAACTTAAACAAGAACCGAAAATAACTGTAATTTTACAATTTTTAAATGAAAAAACTTGTTGAAAGTCTTTTTCAAATATACCATTATGTTACAAATGTCCTCAGCCTCACGAATATTAAGTCGCTTTTAAATTTGAAACTGATTCTTTAAAAGTTAATTTCTTGCCTAGTATATTTCGAGGAAAAATAAAGGTAACTTTTGGCTTTTATTTTATCGGTTAAAAATAGCAGTTATTTTGTGACTTTAATTTTTTCGGTCAAAAATATCAAGCAATTCGTGTTTTCTTAAAGGCCGCTTAACAGATTGAACTGTTGACACCATGTGTAAAATGTCTCACCGATGAGATAAAAATAATAATATCAAAATTTTTTTATCGGTAAAGTGACTTGAACAAATATAAATTACCTGATATTTTTGACCGAAAAATAAACGGCAGAAAATAACTGTTATTTTTGCCCAAAAAAACTATAAGGCACAAAAAACTGTTATTTTTGTCGGAAAAAATAAAAATTAAGAGATAAAAGTTAATATGTGACACTTTCGACAAAAACCATATTCGGTACGGTCCCTGGATGCAAATATTGAATCAACAGATTATTATTTCATATCGTATTGATTGAATTTCTTTTCAGAAACTTTCTCTCTCTATTTCACACTAAAATCTCTCTTATTTCTTACTGTTAAAGAAGTTTTACCTCTGCCACGTGTACGTTGCTACACGCGAGTTTTTTTTTTCCTTTTCTCCCCCTTCCTTGTTTGGGTGTTCGAAGTGGGCGTAGTCCGCCCACCTAATTGACATTATTTCACGAACACCTCAAAAAGGAAAGGAAAGAGAAGAAGAAAAAAAAGAGAATTCAGAGGTTGGGTTAATTAGGCAGAGAAAGAGACTTGTAT
The DNA here is from genome assembly GCA_958299015.1 of Tetanocera ferruginea. Taxonomy (NCBI): domain Eukaryota; kingdom Metazoa; phylum Arthropoda; class Insecta; order Diptera; family Sciomyzidae; genus Tetanocera; species Tetanocera ferruginea. Next base: position 98,133,600 of record OY282641.1, on the reverse strand, counting down.
AGAGATCGCTTGAATACGACTTTGGACATGGAAGGTGAGTAGTGGTCGGATATATTATTAAATTTTCTACAGCAACGGTTGATGGGTTCATTACTGGCATATGCAGTATGATGGCAATATTCAGTTAACAGGCGAGTATGCCTTATACGTCTTAAAGGGTCATTAATGGTAATCTTGTTAGATATATATTCGCAGTTAGTTACACCGCTCAGAACATCGAAAGTAAAGCATGTATCCAGTACCGTTCTTCTTGTTGCTAACGGTGTCAAATTTAATAGGGTGAGTCTGTGTTCATATGGTGGAAGGCTTCCATAATCGCGGGGGTTATAAGTTTCTCTCAAAACGAATAGTAAGAACTGTTTTTGAATGGATTCGATTCTATCACAATGGGATCCAAAAACTGGATTCCAAATTATGCAGCCATATTCGAGTATTGGGCGCACTAGTGCACAGTACAGGGATGTAGTGACCCATACATTCTTGAATTCATATGCTCGTCTTTTAATAAAACCGAGCAGTTTACTGGCCCTGGATACAATCTTATCATAGTGTAAATTAAAGCGCAGTTTGTTGTCCAAGACCACTCCAAGATCAACTATATAATTGACTGTTAAGTTCATTATTATTGAGGCGGTATTTGTGATTTATAACTTGGTTTCTACGGGAAAAATTTATCACGCTACACTTTTTTTCATTGAGGAAGAGTTTGTTTTGGGTACACCACGTCTCAAGAGATGAGAGTTTTAACTGTAAGAAAGTTACATCTTCCTGTGATTCAATTACGTGGTACAATTTTAAGTCGTCCGCATACATAAGCTGTGGAATATCCTTCAACAGCATGGACAAGTCGGATATGAAGATATTGAAGAGAAGAGGACCAAGGTGACTACCTTGCGGTACTCCAGAGGAGACTTCAATTTTCTTCGAAACAATTCCTTGAAATTTAACATATTGGGATCTACCATGGAGATAAGTTGATAGCCAACTAAGTAAAGATCCAGAGAAACCAAATTTTTCTAATTTATGTATTAAGATGCCGTGATCAACACGATCAAAAGCTTTACTGAAATCAGTGTAAATAGCGTCTATAAGGTATCCTGCTGCTCGTTTAGTCTCTGGAAACCCGTGCTGCTGCTCGTTTAGTCTCTGGTTGATAAGGAATGTTAGCTTTTCGCAAATAATTTTTTCAAATAGCTTTGGGATGGCCGACAAAATTGCTATGCCTCTGTAGTTTTCAACTGAGCTTTTTTGACCGTTTTTGTATATTGGTATTAGGTTGAAAGTTTTCCAAAAAGAGGGAAACACTCCATGAGAGAGTGATTTGTTAAATATTATATATAAGGGCACCAGGGGCGCAACCAGGAATTTTTTTTGGGGGGGGTTTTATCAAATGGGGAACTTATATATAAAAACAATTTTACGTAATTACAGCGGCTGAGTTGTAGCGATTAGTGCGTTCAATTTTTGCACTAATGGTTCCTTGTTCAAACTTCAGTCATGACCAGCACCATATTTTTTTTTTTTAATTAAAACGGTCACTGTCAGGACATTCTATCCGTACAGAAGGTGAACAGCAGTGGTAACGGTCGTTTTAAAATAAACTGGCTTCAACGTTGTTTAGGACCTGTTGAGCTAAAATATTTTGCAAGCACCAGTTGTAGGCCGTTTAATTGATTTTTTTCTTATTTGGTAGTTGTACGAAGGTTATAAGGCTTGAGCTAAAATATTTTCATTTTTTCTCGGGTCCCAATAAGGTTAGCAAAAATTCAATATTTTTCTCCCCACACATTCAGAAAAAAATACCTACCTTACTCCGATAAAAAATTTCTCTATTTTCGATAATTCAATTAGAATAAATTTTCACATTTTCAAATAAATATTTCTTCACTTGTGGGAAATGGAAATATTGCAATGTCTCTAATAATGATAAGTATTTTTTCTCGCACAAAATCTCATTTATAGAGAAAAATTTATGGAAAATGAAAAATTTTTACTAAATTTTGATAAATTCATTGTGCGAAGTATTTTCTTCAATAAAATGAAATCTTTTTTAAAAAATAGAAAAAAGTCTCATTTTTATATATTTCCCTTTTTCATGGAAACTTTTTATCATTTTTAGGGATTCTTTAATACCACATTTAGAGAAAAGCATTCTCTGGAGCAACCTCTATAATATATTTCTCTAAATATTATGTCTTTTTACTTATTCCGAGAAACTTTTGACTGAGTGCAGTGAAAATTTTTCATCCATACATCACTTCGTTGTAAAAATACCCAATTGGCTGGCACTAGCTTTAAAATTCGTCTAGCTTTAGTGAGCACTTATTATGCTCAATTCCGAAAGTAAAAACCGCTTAATTTCTGACACCTTGGGATGATCTTTTGGTATTAATTGTCCAATGCGCAAATGCTGACGAAATCGAAAAAATATATTTTTAACGATAGGTCTTTCCTACACTTTTCCAAAATCGGTTAATATTTACGCAATTTTGATGGATTTTCATGAAACTGATTTTGAAAATCCAATGGGAGATTATGAATAAGGCTTCTAACTATATAATGTCACTGGATGGGCGAACAGAAGAAAAATTAAACCAACATATTTTTACCTAATAAGCCATAATTCCTTAATATCCGATAATATTTAAAAATTTAGAGAAATTTTATGAAACGGATTTTGGAAACAACCATGGAAAATTAGACATTGTAAATTGTTTTCTCCACTTTCGGAAGTCAATCGGAATTATTTTTATAATGAATCACATGACTTCACTATAAACTTAATTCTGTAGAGTTTGTATTATCGATGTTTTAAAAAATTACTTTAAAAAAGGATGAAAAATAACAATTTAACGGGAAATTTCTTTGATTTTTTTCAGTGGCGAGTTACTCAACCGATTTTCCTCAAATTTAGGCTTTTTTACTATGCATTACTTTTGAATTAATTTGTTTCCAAATATTTCAAGTTTCCTCCATGCTAGAAGTTGAAAAGATTACTCAAATCGAAGTATTGCCAACAACCTTTGAAGTGGTCAGAATCAGAATATAACAAAAATTAAACATGTGTAGTAAGCCGGATCGAAATTGAAATTTAATTAGACACTGACTTAAAAGTTAAAGGGACTCTTAAAAACAATTTCTGTATAATTTTGTTTGGATCGGAGAAATCCCCATGGAGCGGTTTTGGTTCTTCTGAACGTCTTTTCTGCAGAAAACGAATTTTTTTGCATAAACTTTTTTCTTCAGAATGCATACCCAAGATAAGAAAAAAACTAAAGATTTTCATGGTACACTAAAAAAATTTTGGAAATATTTTGTGTTTACAAACTCTATTGAGACCCCAAAAAATCCATATTTTGTCATTTTCGAAAAAAGGTTGTTTTAAAAACGTGTACAATATGTATTTTTCATGATATTCACATGATTTTAAATTTATTGGAAAATTATTGAGCTCTTCTTTCCATTGATATATCGTATGGTGCGGTTTAACCAAAACTAAGTGCCACAATTATTTAAAATGTGAGAAATCAATATTCAAAAGCTTTCTTCAGCTCAATTATTATTTAATTGCCATAATTACTGTTTGATTTTGGCAAATTTTGGTGGGTATATATATATTAGCGGGTACATATGAGTTTTTAAGGTACGCAAATCGATTTCTTTTAACCAGTTTTTAGTTAAATGTGTGCCAGATAGTACTCCAGTACAAAATTCATGATTTTCGAATATTTATATTTTTTAACACTTATAAAAAACACATTTTTCATAGTACTCAGTTTTGATTAAACAACACCATACGATACACCAAAAGAAAGAAGAGCTCAGTACTTTTCCAATAATCTTAAATGCATTTGAATATCAAGAAAAATAAATTTTTTTATAGGTGTTTAAAAAAAATATTTTCGAGTTTTTAAGAGTACTTCTTACTTTTTAGTCGGTGTCCGGCTCACTTTTTTTTCTCCATACAAAATCGATCCGGCTTAATGTGCAGTCGGAAGGACTAAAATATGACCAATTTAGCAGATTATGCATCAACCAGAATCGTTTTGAAATATACATTTGGGGTTTTCGCTCATTTCATTAAACGTGTGATTAGTTTTCATGTGACTCATTTTGATTGAATACTATTTTGCTTGGTACTACAATAGTTTTTGGGGGGGGTTTAAACCCCGAAACCCCCCCTTTGGTTGCGCTTATGAAGGGCACAAGTAGTTGGTCAAAGCATCGCACCAAAAACTTTGAGGGAATTAGGTCTGGTCCAGGTCCCTTCGTTGCATCTAAACCCTTAATTGCATTCGATATGTCTTCTTTTGACAAGCTAAAGTTTTCAACCATGTGTTGTGAATTCGGAGTGGGGAGAAAAACATCCGACTGAGTAGTTGGTGGACAAAATACATCCTTAAAATGATCCGCAAAGAGGTTTCATATTTCTTGAGGGTTGGAAGAGATAATATTACCTTTATACATGGATGAAGGGTAACCGGCTGATTTTCGTTTCAAATTGACAAAGTCAAAAAATGTTTTGGGGTCCTGGACAATTTTTTCTCCAATTAAGTTTGTGTAAAACTTGTAAGCTTCTTCAGATTTGAAAGAGAACTCTTTTGATAGCTCATCGTATCTGAGCCTCATTTCTTCGCTAACATTTGCGGTAGTTTTGAGGAGTTTGTATCTATCTAAGTCTAAGTTGGATAGAGCGCAACTCCAGTTAATATCATCTAGAAGAGATGTTATGCTTTCGTAATCAGCATTAAGAAAATCGTACACAATGGAGTTATTGGAGGACTGGGTAAAAGAGATATTTATATCAGATAACATTACTGTTAGGGCTGTATGACTGCTTCAATTGCAAATTTTCTGCTTCGATGGTTGGACCAACCCTCACTTCGTCGTACGAGTTAGTAAAGATTAAATCCAACCACCTACTATTTTGGTTTTGTGTTGCAGAGACTTGCTGTAGATCATTGCTATAAAAAGTACTTATTAATGTAAAGTATATGGAACTAGAGAGGTTTACAGGAAGAAGATAGTTGTCATTTTCATCAATGACAAATGATATATTTGGACGGTTGAAGTCACCAAAATAACAATCCTATCATCTTCATTTAAGGTTTCCGTAAAAGTAGTGATTGTTTCACATAACTCATCGTATGACGCTTCACTAGAGCTTGGGGGGATGTAAATGACACCAATGTACATAGAGAATTTTTTTCCTATACAAATTCTTACTCTACGGTGTTCAAAGAATTTGTGAGTAGGGGTTTCTATAAGCTCACTTGAAAGAGAATTGTGGGTAGCAATTAGTACGCCGCCACCTCGTGAGAGGCCTGTTGAGGAATATTCGCGGTCATTTCGGTAGATAGTCCAATTGCAGTCCAGGATTTCTTCATTTTTACAAGTGTCGTTTAGCCAAGTTTCTGTAATTACCAGAATCTTGAAGTGACAAGATTTAGAGCTATAAATAAATAGTTTATTTAGTTTACCTCTCATACCACCACAGTTGTGATAAAAAACTCGCGTGTAGCAACGTACACGTGGCAGAAGTAAAACTTCTTTAACAGTAAGAAATAAGAGAGATTTTAGTGTGAAATAGAGAGAGAAAGTATCTGAAAAGAAATTCAATCAATACGAAATGAAATAATAATCTGTTGATTCAATATTTGCATCCAGGGACCGTACCGAATATGGTTTTTGTCGAAAGTGTCACATATTAACTTTTATCTCTTAATTTTTATTTTTTCCGACAAAAATAACAGTTTTTTGTGCCTTATAGTTTTTTTGGGCAAAAATAACAGTTATTTTCTGCCGTTTATTTTTCGGTCAAAAATATCAGGTAATTTATATTTGTTCAAGTCACTTTACCGATAAAAAAATTTTGATATTATTATTTTTATCTCATCGGTGAGACATTTTACACATGGTGTCAACAGTTCAATCTGCCAAGCGGCCTTTAAGAAAACACAAATTGCTTGATATTTTTGACCGAAAAAATTAAAGTCACAAAATAACTGCTATTTTTAACCGATAAAATAAAAGCCAAAAGTTACCTTTATTTTTCCTCGAAATATATATATAGGCAAGAAATTAACTTTTAAAGAATCAGTTTCAAATTTAAAAGCGACTTAATATTCGTGAGGCTGAGGACATTTGTAACATAATGGTATATTTGAAAAAGACTTTCAACAAGTTTTTTCATTTAAAAATTGTAAAATTACAGTTATTTTCGGTTCTTGTTTAAGTTCAGTTGGTGTTAGTTGCTTTCGAATGTCTTCTCAACATTGTTACTTTTTGAATGCTGGATTGCATTTGCATAGTACTCTTTGAAGGAGCCTCCGAAAGCAGAGGCAAATCTTGTTCATTATTACCTCCTGCTTCCTGATCATAATAATTGCTATGTTGATAGAGGGCCTCATAAAGCAGCGAACGTTGATTGTTGAGTGCATCAACTTGGTTGGCTTTGAAATGTTGTTGAGATGCATCAGTGTGTTTTTTTGGGGATTGGTTCTTTGTAGATTCACCAAAATACACTGATGTTTCGTAAAAATGCATTTTGAAACTCAGCCGTTGTTGCAATCACCTTACCTTCATCATTAGTTGCAGACCCAGCTGCGGCTGTATTCTTAAGAGTTCTAATTCGCTCTATATATTCACGAACGCGTTCTGCTCCTGTTTTAGCTATTTTTCTATTTTTTTTTCCGTGCATACTTGTAGGATGAAAATTAATGTTACGGTTATGTTAATAATGTAATGTTAATGTTAATCTAATGTTAATGTTAATTATGTTATTTTCAGTATGTTACGCGTTCAATTTTAATTACATTTTGTTTGGCCATTTATCATGTGCCTACGTGGCGTAAAGATATAGATTCCGGCTCAAAAGCAACGATGTTCGGGGTTCAATTCTCGGCAGCGGAAGTAATTTTTTTTTAATTTTCATATGAATTGAAAACGTTAGCCTAGCGTCACGAAAAATGACCTTGAAATTTCACTCGCCGCCAAAGAAGTTTCACTTCAAAAATTTTAAGAGAATTAATTGAGTCGGCAGGTAGGCATGGATCCTTGAACATTACTTGAGGAATATTGTCAGGTGACTTTGACTGGTTTTGAGCAATAGGGGTAGTGTTAGGGTCAAAGTTAGGGGCAATAATACTGTTGGTGCTCCTTACGGGACTTTTGCAGAAAAGAGACATGTTTAGACCTGACGTGAGTGCCATAGGTGTCAAGGTCCGCATTGACTTGACTTATTGACACTCCAAGTTGCTAGTGAAAGCAATTAAACATATGACGCAAATCGTTCACATCGGTCGGTAGCCCTTCTTGTTGTATTAAAACTTTTAAATTAGTTTTGGTCTTACCCTCTATGCATGTAGAATCAGGGGCTTTATGCATATAGGCGAGATACAGACGGACGTTGTTATAGACGCTGTTCTCTCTAAGGCGAGAAAGGGCATATCTGCTTTCAGTGCCTGCACAGGAGTTCAATGTTAATTTCACTCTTGGAGGTATTAGAGGGTCTAAAAAGGTGTCAGGGTTACCAGGTTGATTGGAAGGGATGCTATGGAAAGGAGGTGGGTCTAAAGTGCGGGGATGGATGGTAGGTGGGTTAATTGATGATTTAGTGTCTACGGAGGGGGATGGAGACGGGTTGAGAGTATGGGAGTGAATGAAATTCGGATAGTTGGTAAATCTGTTTGTTGGGTTTTCTCTTGAGTCGGAGACGGGTGACAGTTTGAAAGATACACGGAGACGTTGTGTGATAGGTTGTGTGGGAGCTGACTTTTGATATGATTTTGCAGGAAGAAGATTACCGTTGTGCTTGTTGTTGCTGTAGTGAGTTGTAGTATTTTTAAAAGTATTGTCAATGTTGACCGATCTGGGCTTATGACTGATCTGTGGAGAGAAGGTGGGAAAAATATTGGTTTTAAGTTCCCAGTTGGGGACGGAGCTGTGATGGGGTTTACGAGAATAAGGGTTGGAATTTAAGCTGGAGTTTGGAATACCATAAGAAATAATATTATTTGATGTTGATTTAGGCTTAGAACTATTGCTTATCTTATGATTAGATTTAGTGTTTATGCTAGGATTAGAAATAACATTAGAAATATTTGAATTAGACTTAGGTGCATAGCTTTGAGATACGTTTGCCTTAGATATATTTCTCGGTTGCCAGGTTCTGCCAGGTTTGTCCGTCCACCTAGATATGTGTTCATTTCCGTGTTCTTGCATACCACTGGACTAAAACTGCTTAACTTGGCACGAATTGGAGATGTTTTTTGGCAATCGGATATGGTGAGGCGGAACTTTTTTAAAAAGTATTTATGCACCCAGAATATACTTGCATTGGAGGGGAAGCCTTTGATAAATACAGTGATGCACTCATTTTGGTTGACCGAATTTAACTTTTGGATGCGGCTTTCCCATTCTAGTACTGTCCACGAAGTTCCAAAACGTTCGATAACTCTTCTAGGTGCAGCGATTGGAGTTGTAAGCATGGTGGTGTCTGAGGCAATGGTAGAATCCATAGTTATACTATGTTGCCTTGTCGGTAAAGGGCAGCTGATGAAGGATGCTTGGATGCTAACGTTATTTCATCGAAAATAGAAGAGGAGCTATGTTGAAGCGTCTGTGGTGGTGGGGATTCAACTCTAATGGGCGCTGATCTAACTTAATCTGCTATATCTGCGAGCGTCACACGGAACACATCTAGATCACCGCTGATGTCATTAATTTTTTGAAATAGTATTTCAAACATAGGATCAGGCTGCAGAGGTGTTGATTTGGCTGCACTTGAATTAGATTGTAGTGCAATATCGAAATCATATCGCAAAGAAGAAAGGTTACTCATTATATTTCTGGTGGAGTCGTCATTTTTTAAGATTTCGAAGCCATTTTTTACTTCTTTTTTAAGCTCATTAATCGCCTTATCATAATGCATAGCTTTCTCACTATCTCTTACTATTTCAGTTAATACTCTGAGATTCTTTGAAATAGTTGGACTCTACTCTGGCTACATCATCAGATAAGTGTGTGAAGACGTCGAAGTTAGGTTGGTTACTGCAGAGTAGTTTATTGTTTGAGTGCAATGCCTTTAGAGAATCGCTCAGACATTTAATGGCGAGCATCACGTGTGAAATCGACAAATCCCTACACTCGTCACAGAAAAATTTAAAATGTGAAGAGTAATCCTGAATGTAGTTCAGACTCCTCTTTGTCATGCCCACACAGCAGCCGTGGTAAGATTTCCCGCAGAGACCATTGCAGCTCAGTGTAAGTGCATTTTTGTCCTCGATAGAGCAGTTGTTGTTGGCACAAGTGAATTCTATTGTATATTGTCAACTTTGTTTTATTTGGTGTGATTAAGTTCTTTCTTATATTTAAATGTATTTATAAGGCACGAAATGATGACACGCACAAATTTTTTATTTTCATAGGTTAATGCTTGACTATTGTTTTGTGTATATATTGTCAACTAAGCTTTACTTGGAGTGATTGACTTATGTTTTTTTGACGTAGAATTACTTCTTACAGCGCGGTTTGTATGGGGTCGTTTTAACAGATTTTTTGAAGGTCATGCAACGTTTTTAAGTAATACTTTAGGGTATACCTACAGCCTTTAATACTTATCGTTCAAAGATAAAATATATACTTAAATATCAGATATATCCTGCGCTGAATGAATATCTAATTTTGGATTTTGTCACTATTATATGAAAGTCACAAAATAATAAAATATAAGAAGAAAAATACATGTTTTTATATAAGAAAGTCGATCTTCAGCTGCTTATAATGTACCTGCTGTGCCTGCTGCTTTCTTTGTTTTTGTTTCGTTGTTTATGCTTTTATTGTATTTATTTTGCACGAACTGATTGGTTCGTATTAGAGCTTCAGCTCAAACACGTGTTTCGAACTACAAGTGTTCACGGAAGTTCGAACTCCGTGTAGATCGTGTTTTGAAACACGAACCTCAACTACACGTGTATTTTATTCACGACCTACACGTGATGTTCGCATTCGAACACATTTATGGGTATTATTATGGGTATTATTATGGAACATTTGGACCAAAATGGATGATTCTATGGCCAATCGGATGCAGTGGGATTATCTGAGGTCACAGGTGGGTCATTGGCACATTTATGGGTTCCATGGAACATTTGGACCAAAATGGATGATTCTATGGCTAATCGGATGCAGTGGGATTATCTGAGGTCACAGGTGGCTCATTGGTACTTTGATGGGTTCCATGGAACATTTGGACCAAAATGGATGATTCTATGGCCAATCGGATGCAGTGGGATTATCTGAGGCCACAGGTGGGTCATTGGTACTTTGATGGGTTCCATGGAACATTTGGACCAAAATGGATGATTCTATGGCCAATCGGATGCAGTGAGATTATCTGAGGTCACAGGTGGGTCATTGGTACTTTGATGGGATCCATGGAACATTTGGACCAAAATGGATGATTCTATGGCCAATCGGATTCAGTGGGATTATATGAGGTCACAGGTGAGTCATTGGTACTTTGATGGGTTCCATGGAACATTTGGACCAAAATGGATGATTCTATGGCCAATCGGATGCAGTGGGATTATCTGAGGCCACAGGTGGGTCATTGGTAGTTTGATGGGTTCCATGGAACATTTGGACCAAAATGTATGATTCTATGGCCAATCGGATGCAGTGGGATTATCTGAGGTCACAGGTGGGTCATTGGCACATTTATGGGTTCCATGGAACATTTGGACCAAAATGGATAATTCTATGGCCAATCGGATGCAGTGGGATTATATAAGGTCACAGGTGGGTCATTGGCACATTTATAGGTTGCATGGAACATTTGGACCAAAATGAATGATTCTATGGCTAATCGGATGCAGTGGGATTATCTGAGGTCACAGGTGGGTCATTGGCACATTTATGGGTTCCATGGAACATTTGGACCAAAATAGATGATTCTATGGCCAATCGGATGCAGTGGGATTATCTGAGGTCATTGGTACTTTGATGTGTTCCATGGAACATTTGGACCAAAATGGATGATTCTATGGCCAATCGGATGCAGTGGGATTATCTGAGGTCACAGGTGGGTCATTGGTACTTTGATGGGTTCCATGGAACATTTGGACCAAAATGAATGATTCTATGGCCAATCGGATGCAGTGGGATTATCTGAGGTCACAGGTGGGTCATTGGCACATTTATGGGTTCCATGGAACATTTGGACCAAAATGGATGATTCTATGGCCAATCGGATGCAGTGGGATTATCTGAGGTCACAGGTGGGTCATTGGCACTCTTATGGGTTCCATGGAACATTTGGACCAAAATGGATGATTCTATGGCCAATCGGATGCAGTGGGATTATCTGAGGTCACAGGTGGGTCATTGGTAGTTTGATGGGTTCCATGGAACATTTGGACCAAAATGGATGATTCTATGGCCAATCGGATGCAGTGGGATTATCTGAGGTCACAGGTGGGTCATTGGTACTTTTATGGGTTCCATGGAACATTTGGACCAAAATGGATGATTCTATGGCCAATCGGATGCAGTGGGATTATATGAGGTCACAGGTGGGTCATTAGCACATTTATAGGTTCCATGGAACATTTGGACCAAAATGAATGATTCTATGGCTAATCGGATGCAGTGGGATTATCTGAGGTCACAGGTGGGTCATTGGCACATTTATGGGTTCCATGGAACATTTGGACCAAAATGGATGATTCTATGGCCAATCGGATGCAGTGGGATTATCTGAGGTCATTGGTACTTTGATGTGTACCATGGAACATTTGGACCAAAATGGATGATTCTATGGCCAATCGGATGCAGTGGGATTATCTGAGGTCACAGGTGGGTTATTGGTACTTTGATGGGTTCCATGGAACATTTGGACCAAAATGGGTGATTCTATGGCCAATCGGATGCAGTGGGATTATCTGAGGTCACAGGTGGGTCCTTGGTACTTTGATGGGTTCCATGGAACATTTGGACCAAAATTGATGATTCTATGGCCGATCAGATGCAGTGGGATTATCTGAGGTCACAGGTGGGTCATTGGCACATTTATGGGTTCCATGGAACATTTGGACCAAAATGGATGATTCTTTGGCCAATCGGATGCAGTGGGATTATTGAGGTCACAGGTGGGTCATTGGCACTTTTATGGGTTCCATGGAATATTTGGACCAAAATGGATGATTCTATGGCATTCGGATGCAGTGGGATTATCTGAGGTCACAGGTGGGTCATTGGTACTTTGATGGGTTCCATGGAACATTTGGACCAAAATGGATGATTCTATGGCCAATCGGATGCAGTGGGATTATCTGAGGTCACAGGTGGCTCATTGGCACATTTATGGGTTCCATGGAATATTTGGACCAAAATGGATGATTCTATGGCCAATCGGATGCAGTGGGATTATCTGAGATCACAGGTGGGCCATTGGCACATTTATGGGTTCCATGGAACATTTGGACCAAAATGGATGATTTTATGGCTAATCGGGTGCAGTGGGATTATCTGAGGTCACAGGTGGGTCATTGGCACACTTATGGGTTCCATGGAACATTTGGACCAAAATGGATGATTCTATGGCCAATCGGATGCAGTGGGATTATCTGAGGTCACAGGTGGGTCATTGGCACATTTATGGGTTCCATGGAACATTTGGACCAAAATGGATGATTCTATGGCCAATCGGATGCAGTGGGATTATCTGAGGTCACAGGTGGTTCATTTGTAGTTTGATAGGTTCCATGGAACATTTGGACCAAAATGGATGATTCTATGGCCAATCGGATGCAGTGGGATTATATGAGGTCACAGGTGGGTCATTGGCACTTTTATGGGTTCAATGGAACATTTGGTGCAAAATGAATGATTCTATGGCCAATCGGATGCAGTGGGATTATCTGAGGTCACAGGTGAGTCATTGGCACATTTATGGGTTCCATGGAACATTTGGACCAACACCAACATGAAACTGGTTGCAACCTTTTTCTGCTAAGCAATATACGGTGTCGGGCGCTCACTCTCAAGTTTTGAAAAGTGAACGAAAATTGAGAAACTGAACGAAAAATTGCTTACGCAGAACTTGGGAAACTCAATATATTGCTGAGTAATAAAGTTCTTTTGCTCTCTAGCTTTTGTATGCTTACGCATAACTTGGTTGAGCCTTTAAACGGAATTCTACGTCTACACTTACGATACTATCGAAACTGTTTCTTTTTTGCTTTTGGTTATTAATATGCTAGCTGGCAAAAACTCTTAATATTTATTTTAAGTTGGAAGCGAAATACAGCGAATACAGCGAAATTAAAGCTGGAGCGGTTTATAAATCACGTCCGAACTGTTTGCAAGTCGAATGCAAGAAAATAGCATGTTCATTTCACATATTTAGTTCCTCTACTTTCTACTTGACGCAATAACAAACGCTTGCTCTTTTAGATGCATACATACATCATGTCAACCGAATAGAAAGCGCCATCTATTGGATAATAGCATACAACGAAATATAATGCAAGTAGTTTTTTTCATAAGAGTTAAATCGTATCGGATCACCCTCTTAACGTAGAGTAGAGAACCAATGCTGCGAATCAGTTCGTACAAAACCAACACAAGCAAAAGCAACAAAACAAAAACAAAGAAAGCAGCAGAAACAACATGCAAGCCGCCAGAGCTGTAAAATTCTCATTCATATTCAAAATTTTAAGTACAAATGAATAACGACACAAGAATGCATTCAATTTATACAAAATTGATTCATGATTAAAATTTTGAAAATACACTCAATTTTAAAAATTGATTTATTATTCATTTCGATTATTCATTTTTCATTGTTCAGAATAATGCCTTAATTTTTTTATTCAATTGAATGCTATTCATAAAGAATGCAATTAACGAATCATTATTCATTTTGTATTCATACTATCGCTTTGTGTTAATTTTTTAACCAAAGTAGAATATTTTTAATTTGTTAACTAAATGCATTGTAACTCAATAGAAAGAAGAATTTAAAAAACGATTGAAATTTAATTTTTGCGCATAAATTATATTAAATTTATGAAATATTTGGGAAAATAACTTATATACATACTTTCATGTAATAATACATGAAAACAAAATTTAAATAATATTCAGTTACTAGCGGATGTAACCCGGTGTTACTCGGGGTTGTGCCTCGAGCACAAAAAGAGGACGATTTTCAAAACTGCTCTGATTTTAACGTTTTTTAAATTATCGTTTTTTAAATTATCGTTTTTTGGGGTTTTGCCCCTTCTTTCCGTCGAAAGTGTTTAATCAAATTTCCATAAAAGTGTACCAGCCAGACGCGGTTAAAACAAAAAATGACATTTTCAACGTCTCGATCTGACATCTGGTTTCTGAGGAAAATGGGCACCCACACTCAGAAAAAAAACACATACAATCTTTCTCCGTTGAAAAAGTTCTCTATTATTGATAACAGCAATTTTCTCTTTTCAAATAAAATTTTCTTCAATTAGAATAAATTTTTACATTTTCGAAGAAATATTTCTTCACTTCTAGGAAATGGAAATATTTCAATGTCTTTTATAATGACAAATATATTTCTCGCACAAAAAATTCTCATTTAAAGAGAAAAATATATAGAAAATGAAAAATTTTTCCTGTGTTTTGATAAAAAATTCACTATGAGAAGTATTTTCTTCAATAAAACAAATTTTTTCTTAAAAAAAAATAGTCTTTTTCCCTAAAATCGAATTATTTTTATATATTTCCCTTTTTCATAGAAGGTTTTTATAATTTTTAGAGAATTTTTAGGATCGCATTTAGAGAAAAGCATTCTCTGGAGCATGGTCACTACCATTTTTCAGTAAATATTATGCCATTTTGTTCATATTCCGAGAAATTTTTTTCTGAGTGCAGTTTGAAAAGTCATTTCGAGAAAAATTCGTTTAAAGTTTTTCTTAGCATGCATTTAAAATGCAATTTTATCTCAAATAAATTCCAATTTTAAAAAATCCTATTAGCATCGATTCGATTTTTGGATTGTCTTCGTTCAATTTCGGGTTTGGTCGATACTGTTCGGTTAATTTTTTTTTCATCTTTATATAGCTTCTGGTGGTATTCGTTAAACTTGTTTTTTTTCGTTCGTCTTTGGTTCTTGACTTCGTTTGCTTTCGGCTCATTCCTTGATTTTTGTCGAAAGAACTTTTAAAAGCATAGAATCTATTTCAGTAACAGCTTTGAGTATATACATATAGAGAAATTACTTTGAGTTGTGTCACTCTCACACTAGATGGCGCCAGGTACACCACTTTCAGATTTCTTTATTGTTTTGTGGATTTTTTCCTTCTTCACCGAATTTTAACAAACAAACAAATCAGCAGACTGATGGCAATGCACACACACAAACACACTGCTTGGTTTTTGTTGGTTGAGTTGTCGCTGTAGTTGTGTGTGCAGTGTGCACAAAAACAATTGTTTTATTTTTGTCTATTAATAGACTGCGGTATGATCCCGTTAAATAGCGACTTGTTTGTTTGTGATTTTGTGCTGCTGAGGCAAACGCATGCGTACGGCATTTCATTCTTATAAGAAATTTATGGTCTTTGGATGTGCGAATAATTATTATTATTCAATTTTAAAGAGACGATGCCATCAAAATGCTCATACAAAGGTTGCTACAATGTTTCTACTCCATGTGGTTCATTGTCATTTTTTAATTTACCAACTGACCAAAGACGAATGCTCTGGGTCAAACATTCAGGAAATGAAAAATTAAAAAATTTGGCTCAATATGGAAGAGCAACTATAAAATTCTGCGAAAAACATTTTAATGAATCATATATGTATAGTTAAGCGAGCTATTATGAAAACGCTTACAAAAAACTCCATTCCTACTCCGTTTCCAAATATTTGCCTATGTACGGAGGAAATTTTGGATCCTTGTTGTGAAAGGCTTCTTAGTGCCTGTACTGAGCAAAAGGTCGAGACCAAGCAACGCCGTATATCGATTTCAACACCAACGATTGCTCGGACAAGCACAATTAATTATGAACCGCTCCATTTGAATGATATTTCTTTAGAGGAAGAGACTTATGACGAATCTTCAGCAATAAAATCGCAAAAGGGATTTTCGCAGCATTAGCCAGCAATGTATTCTCACAGCAGGAAAAACCCATCGCAATAAACACCGCAAACTTTATCTTGTTTATGAATAAATTGTTCGATAATCTTAACAGTACTGGCATTTTTTCAAGTAATCCTGATAGAAATGCTATTTCCAACACATCCCAGGAAAACATGCATAATCTTCAAGAATCGTAAAAAAAAATATCTCTTTGGAAATGTGAAGCAAAAATGACTGTACCATACTGCTTTACGGGACTACAACAAACGTTAAATGGTATTTTGGAACTTTGGAGACATATTTCAAGCGATCCTGACCAAAAATATCTTCTGACTTCTCATCTAAACCAAGATCCTATTGAGAACAACATTTCTATGCTGAGAATAAATAGAGGATCTTATGAAAGCAATCCATCAGCAGCACGAATTTGTAGAAATTTAAAACTTATTTGTTTTCAGAATTTTAAATCATCGTCTTTGAGCGGTTATGAAGACTCTGCTTCCCTTACTTTATTAAACTTAAGTCCATCTTCGCAAGCATGTCATAATGACGAAAATAAAATTGATTTTATGAGTTTCTCCTGTGAGGAAATAGAAGATGATACAGAAAATAACATGTCAGACATTTTTGATATAATAAATGATGAAAGGCCACTTAAGAATTATAACTTGCAGAATTGTGCTGATGCTTATATGGCTGGATGGCTTGTGCATAAATTTCTTTCAAGAATTGAGTGTGAAAGTTGTGAAAAATACTTGAAAGAAGTTAACAACTACGATAAGAAAACTGCAAAGCTTATAAGACTTCGAGAATACAAAACTCATATTTTGTCCACTCCATCTGACACCTTTGAGCAAGATATTCGACAGCTTCTTCGTTTATTTGAGCAACACTTTAAATATAATAAAAGTAAGCCGAATC
The DNA here is from genome assembly GCA_958299015.1 of Tetanocera ferruginea. Classification (NCBI taxonomy): domain Eukaryota; kingdom Metazoa; phylum Arthropoda; class Insecta; order Diptera; family Sciomyzidae; genus Tetanocera; species Tetanocera ferruginea. Next base: position 98,116,559 of record OY282641.1, on the reverse strand, counting down.
TTTCTCAATTGCTATCAAACAAAATTTCAGAAAGTTTCAAATTAAACTGCCAATGCAATCGTCATTCCAAACTTATTATGGATTCTATAATAAAAGTATTCATAAGATTTTCAATTAAGAACTTCAATAATGCCATTAAGAACTTGCGTATAAAGGAAAAAGTTTTAAAAGCTTCTAAAAAGATGTCACATCAGATTAAAAAAAAATATCAATACAAAAAATGTTCGTACAATAAGTCCAGAAAATACCTTTAATGCCCTGGGACCTGTCTTCTAATATCTTTATTATTTTTATTTATTTTCAATTAATAACATACATATGTACATATTATATAGTTACTATGAATTATTTATTATTTATTTATTTATTTTATTATTAAAATAAAAACCTTAAAAAAAGTAATTTCAGCCTTTGTGCTGCGTATCTATTAAGTGGTTGCACAAAATTGATAGAGAAACGGACCTGCATATCTTATGCCGATCCCGAACGTCTAAGTTCATGTTCCCAAGAACGCACGCCACTCAGTACTCACGTCCACGCTCGCCACGAAAAACATTTACTTCACTAAAAAAACGTCATTAAAAAATAGTAAAAAATTAATATTTTTTTTTGCGAATAAAGTTTCAAAATATAAACTGGCTCACTGTTGCAATTAAAATTTCGTGGAAATCGCAAAACTTATTCAAATATCCCCAAAATAAATACATAGAATGATAAAAAATTTTATCGAAAACCATATCGAAAACTCAAATAAATATGTGTCCTTGATAAAGGAATGTATGTTTTTTTTTCCTTTAAAAGCAGCTATAAGAAAAAAAAGTAAAGAAAGTCTAAAGTCGGTCTAGGCCGACTATGAAATACCCTAAACCCGCTTTTCAAAAACAAAAATTTTTATTGTAAATGGGCGTCTCCAAGGGCGGATGAAACCTTTATTTTATATACATTTAAATGTTGAAGAAAAATTTACACATACCAAGTTTTATTCCTGTAGCTCACAGTTAATGCCTTTATTGTGCTTTCCCTATGGGAGGTGGGCGTGTTCATGGACGGATTACTTCCAATTTTTGAACACACCTTAGTTTTGGTATAAAATACATGCATACCAAATTTAATTTCTCTATGACAAACATAACCTTATTTATTGAGTTTAAAACTTTTTGGGTTGTATGGGAAAAAGGCGTGTCCGTAGGCGGATGACGTCCATTTTTCAAAACCAACTTTGTCTTATCATAAAAAACATACGTGCTAAATTTTAGCTCTGTAGGTTAAACAGAGGGTTATTTATTGCGTTTTCAATTTTTGGGTTGTATGGGAGGTGGGTGTGTCCTTGAGTGGATGACGTCCATTTTTCGAAGACATCTTTGTGTTTTTATAAAACACATACATATAAAATTTTATTGTTTTAGGCTTAATATGAATTGAGTTATGCAGTTTTCAATTTTCGCGTTGTATGGGAGGTAGGCGTGTCCGCGGGCGGATGATGTCCACTTTTCAAAACTATCTTTGTTTTCTTACAAAAAACATATGTGCCAAATTTTAGCTCTGTAGGTTAAACAGAGGCTTATTTATTGCGTTTTCAATTTTTGGGTTGTATGGGAGGTGGACGTGTCCGTAAGCGGATGACGTCCATTTTTCGAAGACATCTTTGTGTCTGTATTAAACACATACATATCAAATTTTATTGTTGAAGGCTACTTATGAGCTGAGTTATGCAGTTTTCAATTTTCGCGTTGTATGAGAGGTAGGCGTGTCCGTGGGCGGATGATGTCCATTTTTCAAAACAATCTTTGGTTTGTTATAAAAAACATATGTTTCAAATTTTAGCTCTGTAGGTTAAACAGAGGCTTATTTATTGCGTTTTCAACTTTTGGGTTGTATTGGAGGTGGGCGTGTTCTTAGGCGGATGACATCCATTTTTTGAGGAAATCTTGGTTTTGATACAAAACACATACACACCAAATTTTATTGTTGTAGGTTAACTATGAGCTTATTTATGCAGTTTTCAATTTTTGCGTTGCATCGAAGGTAGGCGTGTCCGTGGGCGGATTCCGAAAATATACAATAGTGCATATCCTTGGGTCAATGTGACCATGTGTACCAACTTTCATCCAATTATCTCAACTCCTTCTTCTTATCCTGTGTATACGGACAACACACAGACGGACAGACGGACGGACATGGATAGCTCGACTCACGTGGTGATGCTGATCAAGAATATATATACTTTTTTATACCGGACTCGCTTCGTTCTATGCGTTACAAACGTTTGCACAAAGTTAATATACCCTGACCTTTCAGGTTTAGGGTATAAAAATCGCTTCAACAGCAACCGGCTGTGTTTGTTATATGTATGTATTTGTTGTGACGTGCATACTACATACTAACTGATAGCGCTTTTGTATACAAATTTTTTTTTGGATCATTCGCCATAAATGTGTCAGCATGGTTTCAGAATTCGCTAACCGCGATTGTTGATTAAGTGCGCCATCTAAGCGGCAGAGTTACTCCCTATATTTGTTTTGCTGAAGTGGTTTCTCTATATGTATATACTCAAAGGTAACAGATACAAATGCTTGCCAAGTTTCATCAAAATCGGTTCATCCGTTTTGGCGTGAATGAGCCGAACATAGTTGATTGAATAAAGCGCCATCTTACGGAAGTTTTCTGAAATTTAAATAGCTCAATTCTGTTGCAGAGTCAAGTTATTTCACGTACCAAATTTTAGTAAAATCGATTAAGTCATTTAGGAGTTTTTGAGTCTTAACAATGCATTACTCAAAACGCCCTCTTTCGGAAATCTGGAATATTTTATATTTTCTGTCTTGGGTGCAGTTGAACGTTCATACCAAATTCATTGAAATCGGTTCAGGCGTTTAGGACTTGTTGAGTCTTTAAAACGCACTACTTAACCCATTTTGGTCAGCTGGTCGATTTTTCGACCACTAACTTTAAAATTTATTTCTAGAAAAATTATTAAAAATTTTTTCGAACTCTTTCCGCATAAACACAATTTGGTTAAATGGAAATTCAGAAAAAAATAACAATTTAGAAATTTTCCATTTTACCTACTCAGGTAAGCGTTTTAAAAAAACACCTTTTTTGGACCATTTTTGAAAAAATAAAAAAAATCTAATAAATGTAATGAATAATAAAACTAGACAGCCATAACACTAAATTATGAGAATCAGTCGGTTTTGGACATCGCAGGTTAATTTACCTACGTGCTACTTTTGTTGGAATATTGGTGGTCAATTTTTCGACCACTGGCCTAATATATATACTTTATTTAAACATTTTCACATGTAATAAATTTTATGGAATTTTTAACCCCGCATTGTCAATTGACTAACAAATGGTACCCATCTTTGGGAAACATTCATGTAAAATGTTTATAGAAAAATCAATCCATTTTAGATTCAAATACTGGTGCTCAAGCGATGGGTACATGTTTTTCTTTATACCGTAGACTGGTACAGTTGAAGCTTACAACATGGGCATTGGACTTGGCGCATATGTTATTTTGAGACTTCTTCACAACGTTGACCATCCAGAGAGATACACTGTTTTCTTCGACAACTTTTTTACATCTTACCAATTCCTCTGTTTGCTAAATGAGAGAAAATTTTATGTAACCGGTACAAACGTTCAGATGCAATCGGCAACGTTCAAATCGGGTATAAGGCGCTACGGTGACAAACCCAGCAAAACGTGGGGAAGTGAATAACATTTTTGACAAGAGAATGAACTCAATTTCGTGCGTTGTTACAACACCACCCAATTAACAATTGCTGGTAACTACGATTCCATTGTGCCAATAAAGTCTGTTCTCCGATATAATCGTATGAGAAAGAAGTACGTCGTCATAACTCAAACGAATATAACTATAATATCAATATAGGTGGAGTCGATTTACACTTCAATGGGGTCGCAAATTATCGCGTTGACATTCGCAGTAGGAAATGGTGTGGTCATTGTGGGTAAACGCTATCAGCAACTCGAAAGTGAATGCATGGAAATTGCAATGTCTTGTGGCGAAAATAAACAAACACAAGCCAATATCACAGTTACAGTTGAGATTTAAAGAAACTTATAAGTGGCGGATCCAAAAGTGGACTCAGATATAGTTGAATAGGAAAGACCAGCCGGTTTGCCTCAAGTTAACAAACTTGAGCACGTCATTGATATCAACTAGAGAATAAGCCTCGGAGATGCGTTGTATGCCACAAGCATACCATTTAGATATACTTATATGCAAAAAATGCAATTTACATTTGCACACAAAATGTTTTGGACAATATCATAATACGAATATCAAAGTCATAAAAAGTATGTCCAATAAATAAATAAATGTAAATAATAACTTATTTATTTTATACTAGCGATACCCTACGCGCGTTACTACTCCTTCATATCCTATTTTCTAATGCCCGTGTCAATTTTCTGGTAGAAGATATGACCAATAAGTAACTTTATACTGTGTTTCAATGTTATGCCATGTTCACACAGAGAGTTTAGTTTGCGTTTCCAGTACAAAGTTGCGTTTTGCCCTTGAACTCAATTTAAACGCTGGCGTTTCCAGTACAATTTTGCAGGAGAAAACGCAACTAAACTCAACTTGCTTTCTACGTTTACCAAAACTCAATTTGATACATGCCTAAAAGTATGCTAGTGTTTGATAAAAACATTCGTTCAGTTAGATTTGAGCTGTGTTCGATTCGATTGAACGATAAAAAATGCCAACAATAGCTGATTCTCAATTGTGCAAGTTTCTATTTGTATTTTATTTTTAATAAAAATAAGCCAAAAAACAAATATAAGAACTTGGGAAAGTTTAGAAGATGAGGGTTTCTCATCAGTCAGTCAGTATGGGCCGTAAAAAGCTGAGTTTTGAGCAAAATTCGAAAAATTGGCAATCATTTCAATCCACCGTAAACTCAATTCTGCAGACGCATCTCTGTGTGAACAGCTGCATTTTAACTCAAACGAAACGCAAACTAAACTCTCTGTGTGAAAATGGCATTATGCGACATTTGTACTAAGCTATTCGATGTTAAACATTTGAATTGTATGATAAATTTTATATTTTATAATTTTTACTGAAAAGTTTGAATGTTAAAAAGTGTCACGCCCCTTGTTTAACGCCTATAAAATATTGCCATTGAAACAATACATGGAAATTGAACTTGAATTCCGAACTTTGTGGCTGTAAAACATGTCATTCCAAAGTTATTCGATATCGAAAATAAGAGTTGCATGGAAGGTGCCACGCCTCCATGTTCTATTGGTACCAAACTTCACAGGAACACTCTCAAGGTATATTATGCTGAATTTAAAGCTAAAATAATTTATTGAAAATTTTTAAATTTTTGTATACACATTGGGCCATTGGTCGATTTTTCGACCACCTTGTAGCCGGAAAACGGAAAATGGGAAAATTCTGAAACTCTGGAATTTTCTTAATTTTATCAACAACAACAAAGCCTGAAAATTTCATTAGAAAATTCTAACGCGTTCGGGTACCTAACCAAAATGGGTTAAAGTGCCCTCTTACGGAAGTCTTTGGAATTGTTATAGCCTATGTTATCTTGGGCGCAGTCGAACCTTCATTCCAAATTTAATTGAAATCGGTCCAGGTGCTTAGGAGTTATTATAGAGTGCCACGCCCACATACTTCCGCCCATTTTTTACCTATGCTTTGTCTTGGGTGCAGTTGAACTTTCATACCAAATTTCATTGAAATCGGTCCAGGAGTTTAGGAGTTATTAAGTCTTAAAAACGCACTACTTAAAGCGCCCTCTTGCGGAAGTCTTTGGAATTTTTTATAGCCTATGTTTTATTTTGGGAGCACTTGAACCTTCATGCCAAATTTAATTGAAATCGGTCCAGGCGTTTAGAAGTTATTATAGAGTGCCACGCCCACTTTTTTACACCACCTATGTTCTTTCTCCCTGTGAAAGGTACTCGGTTTCCAAATTTCAGCTCAATAGGATTAGCGGTGCGCGAGCCTATACGGAACAGACAGACAGGAGGACAAACATTTGATTTTATGTATAAGATTTAGATGGGACCTTTTTTTAAGTTCCCTGAGCCAACCCTGAGCACAGGACAAGCCTCCAAGCCTCCGATAGCTACACTGCTGCACCAAAGTAAAAATATACTACTTTGGTTAGAAAGTGTACACAAAGCAATGGTGTGAATAAAAAATGAATAATGAATAAAATATGAATAATGTATAAAAAATTAATAATGAATAAAAAAATAATAATGAATAAGAACGGAATAATGAATAAACAAGTAAAGAAAGTCTAAAGTCGGTCTAGGCCGACTATGAAATACCCTAAACCCACTTTTCAAAAACAAAAAAAATTTTTATTGTAAAAGGTCGTGTCCGTGGGTGCATGAAACCTATATTTTAAATGCATTTAAATTTTGATGAAAAATTTACACATACCAAGTTTTATTCCTGCAGCTCACAGTTAATGCCTTTATTGTGCTTTAGCTATGGGAGGTGGGCGAGTTTATGGACGGATTACTCCCAATTTTTTAACACACCTTAGTTTTGGTATAAAACACATACATACCAAATTTAATTTCTCTATGACAAACATAACCCTATTTATTGAGTTTTCAACATTTTGGGTTCTATGGGAGGTAGGCGTGTCCGTAGGCGGATGACGTCCATTTTTCAAAACCATCTTTATCTTGTCATAAAAACATATGTGCCAAATTTAAGCTCTTTAGGTAAAACACACACTTATTTATTGCGTTTTCAATTTTTGGGTTGTATGGGAGGTGGGCGTGTCCGTGAGCGGATGACGTCCATTTTTCGAAGAAATTTTTGTGTTGGTATAAAACACATACATATCAAATTTTATTGTTGTAGGCTGATTATGAGCTGGGTTATGCAGTTTTCAATTTTCGCGTTGTAAGGGAGGTAGGCGTGTCCGTGGGCGGATGATGTCCACTTTTCAAAACCATCTTTGTCTTGTCATAAAAAACATACGTGCCAAATTTTAGCTCTGTAGATTAAACAGAGGCTTATTTATTGCGTTTTCAATTTTTGGGTTGTTTGGGAGGTGGGCGTGTCCGTAAGCGGATGACTTCCATTTTTCAAAAACATCTTTGTGTTGATATAAAACACATACATACCAAATTTTATTGTTGTAGGCTAATTACGAGCTGAGTTATGCAGTTTTCAATTTTCGCGTTGTATGGGAGGTAGGCGTGTCCGTGGGCGGATTCCAAAAATATTCAATAGTGCAGATCCTTGGGTGCATGTGACCATGTGTACCAAGTTTCATCCAATTCTCTCAACTCCTTCTTCTTATCCTGTGTATACGGACAACACACAGACGGACGGACGGACGGACGGACATGGATAGCTCGACTCACGTGGTGACGCTGATCAAGAATATATATACTTTTCTATACCGGACTCGCTTCGTTCTATGCGTTACAAACGTTTGCACAAAGTTAATATACCCTGACCTTTTTTGTTACTCACTGATTCAAATTTTTGTTAAAGCAATCAAGCATGTTTTTACAGCTCTGCAACAGCTTATGATTGATCTTCTTATATAAAAATATAGATTTTTCTTCTAAGATTTCGCAATTTTGCTAAATAATCGTTAAGCACAGGATATATCTGATACTTTAGTATATTTTTTATGTTTGAACGATGAGTATTAAAGGATGTACGTATACCCTAAAGTATAGGTCACAAAACGTTCCATGACCTCAAAAAAATTTGTTAATACGACCCCATACAAACTGTAAGACGTAATTCTACGTCAAAAAAACCGAAAATGCACTTTTTGAGATATGAACAACTAACTTTTTTTCAATAAAGTAGGCAACTCTAGCAAAAAAAATCCAAAAATATATCAGTTTTATTAAAAATCTCTTTTGAATTTCTAACGATACTTCATTTACAAAAACAGGGGTAACAGATCACAGAGATATGATTTATTGAAAATGACTCCATTTTCAAGATTTTTCCTTAAATCAAATTTCCTTCGCTATCTCGATAAATGTAGAAAAAATGGCGACATAAAAAAATTATTTCTATTCTTATAAGTGGAAAAGGAGCATGAGGTAATTTTTTTGAAAAATAACTTGCATTTGGCTTGGAATAGCCGGCACTATGAATAAGTAGAGTCAGAGTTAAGTTTCGTTTAGCATAAGTAAATTATCGAAATTATTTAGTATTTGTAAAAGGGTAAAAAAACAAAAACCAATTTCGTTTAGTTGAAAATCGAAATTATCATAAAGGAAAAATGCATTTAAAGTTTATTGAAAAATATGATCTTATATGATGTTTTTAAGATAAAGTTGGCATTTTCGATACATTAAAAACCGTAAAACATTTCAATATACGGTGGGACTCTGAGCGGAGCTCGGTCGCTCAGGTACTTTTGGGTTAAATGTCAGAACAGACGTAACGAGTGTACACGCTCGTCGAGTTGCAATCGTCTCGTTTCGTCTATTTTGGTTAGGGCTTATAAGTAAACTTTTACAGAAAGTTTCAAAATACTTAAAATTGTGTCAAACTTATGATATTTTGTTCAACAAAGGATTAAATCATGGTTGCCTGTGGGTTAAATCATTAAAAAAATTTACTTTTAAATATAGACCATTGGATTTAGGGGAAGACTGTGAAGATTAAATTTATGATAACTTCATCACTAGTGTCTTAAAAATGGTAACAGATTGGTTAAGCTATGGTCACAAAGTGTTAAACCGTCAATTATTTTCTTAAAATGAATAGTTTAAACGAGTTTAGAGAAAAAAATTGTATTCAGAATTTTGACCATTCACTTATATCGAGTGCCCCTCTGTGTAGACGTTGTATATTAGGTAAAAACGGCTCTGGCTGTCTAACTAAAAATAGTCATCAAAGACTCATGGGTTGTTATTTAAAAAAATTATATTTGATTTATTGACAATGTTTATAAAATCAGATTCTAACGGTATATCGTATTATTTCATAATCTTCACATACAAATGTATTTTCTATTACAGGTACTCGACAAAATGAGCGATATTTTTGAAGAGTAGAAAGATTGGTACAACTTTGAAAGTGATCTTGAAAACCACAAAAATTTGAATATGAAACATTTGGATTTGACAAAAGCTAGTATGAATCAAAATTTAAACAAAAACTTATCAGACATATCTGGTCTGAACAAAGTGGAATTAAGCAACAATAAAAATGAGCAACCGTTTGTAACAGACGATTTAACAAACAATTTTCAATCAGTAATGGAAATAAAAGATAAGAGACATGCCTCAGATGTTATCAAATCATCCATACCCGGATTAATAATTTTAACAGATAATGAAAAAGGCACTAAAAGATATGTTGGCACTGAAAAGTCAACCCCTGACATTTTAAAAACTGATTATAAATATTTAGAAGATGGTGAACTAAAATCGGAGAACTGTCCGGATTTACTTCAAAGTGTGCATTCAAACTTCAGTCTTATCAATGAGAGCGATATAACGAGTGAATATAGTATTCAACATTTAAATGAAAATATATCGGGAGAAAACAATAATTGTAACAAAAATATTACGTCGATAAGCTTCATCAATGGTTATGACCAGTATGCAGATAAGGAAGACTTTTGGATAAGAATGACCCCAGCGGATATCATCGGGGACTTTGAGCAGGAGGTTGAGCGTGAGTTTGGACTCTTCGTTAGTGGTTATAATTGTTTAGTAGGACGAAATATTATACCGAACAACAAAAAGCACCAACAAAGCTTTGTATCTAAGGAAGTAAGCTATTTGGAGTACTAGATTTTTATTATAAATATATTTAACTAAAAATCTTGTTTTAGATACGCGATGCTGCACTCTCAGATGGAATAGAACGTATAACACAAGATATATTAGGGGAAATTTTAAAAAGAAACATACAAAATTCTGATGAAACTATGACTGTAAAACATAAAATTGATTATTTAGAAGAAAACACACAAAAAATTAATGCACAACCCCAAATCATCATAACAAAAAAAGACAATGAAGTACAATTGACTAATAAGTCCAGAATCATAGAAAACATAAAGTCAAGTAGCTTTGATGAAAACGACAAAACTAAATTCATACAAATACGAGAGGGGTTTCCAATGAAATGTCCGTTATCAGGGAAAACATTACAAGGTGATAATCATATGCCTTATATTAAATACAAAAAAAAATCATATGACGAACGCCAATTGCCTCCCGTAGGCATAGATTATAAATGCTCTGTAGTGAAAACTCGAGCATCTCGTCGATCTCAATATTCAGAAAAACAAATTAATGGACTTCAGGGAAACTCCTCTCGAATAAGCTTTATTTCTGCATGTAACAAACAAGAACAGGAAGAGGAAATCGACCAGTATCAGCAACTTATAAGCTGCAATAAGGAATATATTATAAGTAGAAGCAAATACTCTAAAATGTCGATTTGGGCACAATATCTGAAAAATTCTGTGAGGAATACTAATGTCGATGAGCTTATTAACTCTCAAAGAAGCAAGTTATCATTAAGTAACTCTTTTAATTTATTGTTCGTTTATAATAACCTCATAATACTTTCTTTAGAAATTTGTGACCCGGAAACAAATGGTTCTATGAAAAATTTCAATGCAATGAAAAACCATGTGAAATCGACAGAGGCCGGTGTTCCAAATGTATACGTAAGCGCACGTTAATAAACTGTTACCATTATTGTTATAGTCCGTTTCACTTGAACACATAAAGTGAAAATAGCTAAGACAAATTAATTTAACTTTAACAGACAATTGCAATGTTTTGGGTTTGAAAAAATCAGGGACTGAAAATAACTGTTATTTTGAACGAAAAAATCAGTGCGTTAAAGGCACTGGAGAAGAATGTCACGTATATCAAATTGATCCTTATTTAATTTGCTGTTAAAAAATATTGAGATTTTCATTTCTTTAAGTTTTATGTTAAAACTCAATAAATAACTGTTCAGTTTTATTTTTCGCTCATAACACTTATTTTTTGAGTTTTATTTTTTTACTCAGTAAATAATACCTTTTTTTAAGTTTTATTCTTTCGCTCTAAAATAAAACTTATGTATTGTGTTTTGTTTTTTTACTGAGAAAATAAAACTAATTTTGAGTTGTATATATTTACTCAGAAAATAAAACTTATTTTTTGAGTTTTATATGTTTACTCATATAGTAATATGTGTAATATGAATAAAATATGATATGAATCATATATGAAGTCATATAATATAATATTAAAAATATGACACACAAAAAGAGCCATAATCAATCGAGAGTCCAATTTAAGAGTTGATATAAAAATTACGAGAGTCTTATTTTGTGAGTAAAAGAATAAAACTCAAAAATAAGTGTTATTTTCTGAGTAAAAAAATAAAATTAAAAAGTAAGTGTCTTATTTGAGCGAAAAAATATGACTCAAAATTAAGTTTTATTTTCTGACTAAAAAAATAAAACTCAAAAAATAAGTTCTATTTCAGAGCGATAAAATAAAACTCAAAAATAAGTTTTATTTTCTAACAAATAAAATAAAACTCAAAAAATAACTTCTATTTCAGAGCAAAAAAATAAAACTCAAAAATAAATATAATATACTAAGTAAAAAATAAAATTCGAAAATTTGAGTAAAAAAATAAAACTCAAAAATAAGTATTATTTTCTGAGTAAAAAATAAAACTCGAAAAAAAATGCTAAAAAGGGATTTATTTAATAAAACTCATTACAGTTACGGTCCCTGGAAAAGAATGTTTTGTTTTTTTATATACATATATCGCTCATTTGCTCGATTAACTCAAAAAAGTCATTTTGCCGAAAACGATTTTAAAGTTTTCAATTTACTCACACCTCGCCTAGAAAAGAAAAGACATATTCTCTTCTCACGCGGAGAGTATTCAAGATAATAACTTAAGAATATTGCACAATGTGAAGCATGACAATGAATAATTTCGCATCAACTCAAAAATCGCGTTATTTAAGTTATGACGTTATTCGAGCAAATGAGCGATATGATTATCGCAAGTCTTAATGTGTAGTAAATACCCAATGTCGTACTAATATGGTTTTTGTATAGGAAATAATTTAATTACTTTTTATTATTTTTTGATCTTTCTTAAGACCGATTTTAAATAACTACTAACAGAGTTATATGAAGTATTTTAATAAGAGACATTACTGTTATAAGTAGGCCTTGGATTCTCATGCAAATGCATGTTTTTACATCTTAAAATGGAAATATATAGTTAAATTATCTTAAGGAATCATGAAATTTCCTTTAAAGTGGCATTCAATCGTTACTGCATATTTTTGCGTATTTTGCAATAAATAGGGCAAAGGTCCGTAAATTGAACAATTCTACTTTGTTTGATCATAATTTATCTCAAAATAAATATTTTTCGCGTTTTATTATAGAGCATTCGAAAGAGCGTGTCAATGCGCTACAACTTTGCTGAATAATCTGATTGGATTATTTTGAAAACAAAAAAAAATTATGACCAGTCTTATAGAAAGCCTGAAATTGGAAAAACTTTGGTCCGTAAGTTGAACACCCCCTCAAAATCACAAAAAAAAAACAAATTTAACTCCAAAATAAAAAAAAACAAACAAAATCAACTAAAATACTGTTAAAGTACTTTAAAATTTAGTTTCAAACGTCTAAAAATCATAAAGAATTGTTTCGGAGTACGAAAAAAAGAAAAAAAACGATGTTCAACTTACGGACTTCAAATGTGTTCAACTTACGATTTCAACGACATATTGAAATCAATGAAGAAACATTTTTTTCCACGAAATGTTTGAAATCTCTTTGGATCATTAAAATTTAATAAAAAAATGAGTTGAAAAAATATATTCTAAGCACCCTTTCGCTTGAAATTATTAAATCTTCGCCACGAAGAAAAATCACTATTTCAATTTTTTTCATAAATTTTTAAAACCATGTTTGTCGCAGCTGTGTAATGCGTCTATTCGCTTTTTAACCACGTGAAAATTTAAGTCTACGAAACAAAAGATGTTGACAGGCGTAATACTAGCGTTGCATCGCCGGAAATGTCATAAAGGCATGGTGTTCAACTAACAGACCTCTTACATACAAGGTTTTGCATATTCTGCAAAAATTCCTGTTCTTGCATATATATTGCGCATATTTTTGTACAATTTACAATAACAGCCCTATTCTGACACAGTAACAAATGTCACCATATTAACAATACTAAACTGAAAGTAACAATTGACACCAATTGCTATTCCGAGTAATTTCAAAAAGCTTTTTCGGTTTCAACTGTCACCAAAATTGTTAGCGCTCAATAAGCAGATGACAAGCTGAATTTACGAACAAATTTGATAACTTTAAATTTGTACTAGTGTTTTGCTTTTTATTGCTATAAAATGAAAGAAGAGTTAGTACTGCTATATTTTAATATATATTTAATAGAGGAACTGCACCCTCATGAAGTGCAGCGTTCGTAAATACCCTTTATTTTTCGCTTCCTGACAACAATATATTTGTATGCACACGGCTTTTATAAGTTCCTTGCGTTTTATTTACAATTATTTATTTTTTTTAACAGAAATTTGACAGAACGATTGATAGAAAGCTTTTCTCCAAGTGTTCATTTAAACCTTCGCGTTTATATTTAATACTAGCGGATGTAACCCGGTGTTACTCGGGGTTGTGCCTCGAGCACAAAAAGAGGACGATTTTCAAAACTGCTCTGATTTTAACGTTTTTTAAATTATCGTTTTTTAAATTATCGTTTTTTGGGGTTTTGCTCCCTCTTTCCGTCGAAAGTGTTTACTCAAATTTCCATAAAGGTGTACCTGCCAGACGCGGTTAAAACAAAAAATGACATTTTCAACGTCTCGATCTGACATCTGGTTTCTGAGGAAAATGGGCACCCACACTCAGAAAAAAAAACACATACAATCTTTCTACGGTGAAAAATTTCTTTTTTTTTGATAACAGCAATTTTCTCTTTTCAAATAAAATTTTCTTTAATTAGAATAAATTTTTACATTTTCGAAGAAATATTTCTTCACTTCTAGGAAATGGAAATATTTCAATGTCTCTTATAATGACAAATATATTTCTCGCACAAAAAAATTCTTCGGGTTTGGTCGATACTGTTCGGTTAATTATTTTTTCATCTTTATATAGCTTCTTGTGGTATTCGTTAAACTTATTTTTTTTTCGTTCGTCTTTGGTTCTTGACTTTGTTTGCTTTCGGCTCATTCGTTGATTTTTGTCGAAAGAACTTTTAAAAGCAGAGAATCTATTTCAGTAACAGATACAAATGCTTGCCAAATTTCATCAAAATCGGTTCATCCGTTTTGACGTGAATGAGCCGAACATAGTTGATTGAATAAAGCGCGATCTTACGGAAGTTTTCTGAAATTTAAATAGCTCAATTCTGTTGCGGAGTCAAGTTATTTCACGTACCAAATTTTAGTAAAACCGATGAAGTCATTTAGGAGTTATTGCGTCTTAACAATGCATTACTTAAAACGCCCTCTTTCGGAAGTCTTTGGAATATTTTATATTTTCTGTCTACCTATGTTATACCTATGCTTTGTATTGGTTGCAGTTGAACCTTCATACCAAATTTCATTGAAATAGGTCCAGGCGTTTAGGAGCTATTCAGTCTTAAAAATGCACTACTTAAAGCACCCTCTTGCGGAAGTCTTTGGAATTTTTTATAGCCTATGTTTTATTTTGGGAGTAGTTGAACCTTCATACCAAATTTCATTGAAATCGGTCCAGGCGTTTAGAAGTTATTATAGAGTGCAACGCCCACTTTTTTACAACCCCTATGTTCTTTCTCCCTGTGAAAGGTATTCGGTGTCCAAATTTAAGCTCAATCGGATAAGCGGTGCCCGAGCCTATACGGAACAGACAGACAGACAGACAGACAGACAGACAGACAGACAGACAGACAGACAGGAGGACAAACATTTGATTTTATATATAAGATTATTTTTATTTCGACAACTCCCCAAGTTTTAAATTCCTCCTTCGAGATACTCAATAATTACATGGTCTATCCCGAGACGGGCTTTAATTAAAAAACAAATTATTAACGCGTGCCGCCGCGAGTTTTTCACAAAAACCAAAAACTTATAAACATATACAAACAAACAAAAACAAACAAATTGGCCATTTCAGCCCTTGAAAGGACTTTGACCGAGCTTCTTATGATCAATTGTGTTGTGTGTGTTATTAAATGTTTGCACACAATTGACCGAGAACTGGACCTACATGTTTTATGCCGACTCCGAACGGCTCATGTTCTCAAGAAGCTTTACATGGCATTATTTACTCTCTGAGGTTTGCCATTGTCTGCAGAGAGGTGGTGACCGATCAGAAAAATTTTATATTGAAAAAACTTTTCGCCGCGGCTGGGGATCGAACCCGGGCTCCGAGCATGCTAAGCCACACACTTAACCTGCATGCCACGGTCAACATATACACACATATAAAATGTATATGCACAGTAGAGTGGGTCGAAAAAAAAAGTTTGAAAAAACCTCCTCCTATTTTAAAGTTGACCTCGAGAGGATCCCGAAAACAACAAAAATTTTTTTTGACCACCGGAAAAACAGCCAAAATGGTCTTTCTTGCATAACTTAAGCATTACATGTCAGATCTTAAAAAATTATATGTCGTTGAAAAGGGCTTTACGAGCACTACAATGTCTTCTTATAACATTTTTATTTTTTGAGGTCATATTCAACTAATAAGCCCCATTAGCCCGATTTATCTCCCTTAAATTTTTTTTGTTTTTTTCTCATAAGATTAAACTCCTTCAAATTTGGGCAATTTATGTTCAAAAAATTATTTTTTAAGTTTCTTTTACAATTTTGTTTAAATTATGTGCTTGTTCGTTGACTAAACTAAAAGAACATTTTTTATAAAAAGAAGGATTATATCAAATATTTGAACTATTATAACTTCTTTGTTTTAAAACTTGATAAATAATTTTTTGAACACAAATTAAACAAATTTGAAGGAGTTTAATTATATGGGGAAAAAAAAGAAATTTAAGGGGGATAAATCGGGCTAATGGGGCTTACTAGTTGAATATGACCTCAAAAATAAAAATGGTATAAGAACAGACTGTAGTGCTCGTAAAGCCATTTTCAACGACATATAATTTTTTAAGATCTGACATGTAATGCTTAAGTTATGCAAAACAGACAATTTTGGCTGTTTTTCCGGTGGTCCAAAAAATATTTTTTTTTTGTTTTCGGAATCCTCTCGAGGTCAACTTTAAAATAGAGGGTGGTTTTTTCAAACTTTTTTTTTTGTATGTAGGCCGACCCACTCTAATGCACAGTGTCGTATAGTGCTAAAGCTAGATATTTTTTTAAAAAAAAAACAAAATTAAAACTAATAATTGAAAAATACACTACTTTAAGCGCCCTCTTGCGGAAGTCTTTGGAATTTTTTATATTATATGTTTTATCTTGGTTGCAGTTGAACGTTCATACCAAATTTCATTGAAATCGGTTCAGGCGTTAAGGAGTTTTTTGAGTCTTTAAAAAGCACACTTAAAGCGCCCTCTTACGGAAGTCTTTGGAATTTTGTAGAGCCTATGTTATTTTGGGCGCAGTCGAATCTTCATACCAAATTTCATTGAAATCGGTCCAGGTGCTTAGCAGTTATTATAGAGTGCCACGCCCACATACTTCCTCCAACTTTTTCACCTTTGCTTAATATTGGTTGCAGTTGAACCTTCTTACCAAATTTCATTGAAATCGGTCCAGGCGTTTAGGAGTTATTGAGTCTTAAAAATGCACTACTTAAAACGCCCTCTTGCGGAAGTCTTTGGAATTTTTTATATTTTATGTTTTATCTTGGGTGGAGGTGACCGTTCATACCAAATTTCATTAAAATCGGTACAAGTTTTTAAGAGTTATTATGTCTTTAAAACGCACTGCTTAAAGAGCCCTCTTGCGGAAGTTTTTGGAATTTTTTATGACCTATGGTTTATCTTGGGTGCAGTTGAACCTTCATACCACATTTCATTGAAATCGGTCCAGGCGTTTAGAAGTTATTATGGAGTGCCACGCCCACAGACTTTCGCCCAATTTTTTACATCCCCTATGTTCTTTCTCTCTATCAAACGTACTCGGTGTCCAACTTTCAGATCAATCGGATAAACGGTGCGCAAGCCTATACGGAACAGACAGACAGACAAACATTTCATTTTATATATTAGAAGATTTGGAAAAGTTTAATTTGAAATGGAAAATGTTGAATTTAAATTCAAAAACCTGTATACATTAGACCTGCTCATAATAGCATTTTCATCTCCGATTTTCGCTCCCCTCGAAAAATCTGAATAACTGGACTATAAAAATAAGATTTTTAAAAAAATATCATTAAAAAGTTGAAGTTTAACATTTTTGAGGTATTTGGGTATGTTTAACCGAATGGAGAAATAAAAATAGAGGGTTTTTAAACAAAAGAGTTGACTTTTTCAATTATTTTTATCATAAAATATGATAAAAATATAAAAATTTTTATGAAATTTTGACTTTGAATCCAGTTTTTAGATTTGTCCTCCGCCAAAAACTCAAAATCATTTGCCTATGTTTTGAAGGATTTTATTATCTTTCAAACAAATAAAAGAGTAGATCCGAAACACTTACCTTAGTGCTTACAAAGCGATTTTTCCGAATTTCTACTTAGAAAAAAAATTAAATTCAACAAAATTTTGGGTTTATCATATTATAAAGTAAACAATGTTTTCAAAATTGATAACTTTTTATTTTTAAACCATAAAAATATTAATTTTAAACAGAAATTAAAAACACAAATAAGATATAAGAAACAAAAATAAAAGAAATTTCAGTTTAGTTTCTCCATAATTCTTGTCTTAGTGGTTTTTGGAAATTCTTTCTTGTGCTTTTCAACTATAAGAAATGCCACTTATCGTTAAATTTTGGTATTTAACATAAAAGACAAAACCCAAGTTTCATTTTTATATAATAGTAAAGACGTACATAATTGCGTTCATTTTGAGTTGTATTGTTTAATATATTTTTTAATTGTTTTACAAAATATTTGGAATCCCACTTTTTTGGTACTTTATTTTTTTATTTGGTACTTTTTGTAAAAAAAGTAAATAAGCAGCTCGTTCGACTTATGGTCGTTTACGATCATTTTTTTAATGCCGTTAGAAATTAATTTAAAATAGTTTCAATCGTTTTATTGCAACGCTGAGATTGAAAAGAATTAAAGAAACATTGTGCAACTTCATTTGTGAAAATAAAAAAAGAAATGAGTGCTGGAATACTGTTTTTAATTGGTAAAGAAGGTAATGTGGAAGTTATAAATTAAAACTTATGATGAATACTTGATCTTTAATCAATAAACTGATACCAGAACTGTGGGTTCAGAGCAACGTGCATCGCCCATTCTAAGCATAACGCAAAACGGGTCCGTCTCATGGCTTTCGATTTTTTTTATTTTTGGGCTATAGATTCCTATTAAAATTCTAAGAATATAAGTTCATTTATTTTTTTTTTATCGCCATTCGTTGAAAAGTTTTGGACCTCTCAATTCTGCAAAACGTCCGAAAACGCCAGAATCGGGAAATTTTCAATTAATTGTATCTACGTCAGTTTTTATCCAATTTTTATAAATAAGGTACCGTTGGAAAGGTATTGGAAATAACTTTTTGGAAAAAATATATTATTTTAAAATTTTGGATGTTAGGGTTGCCAACCAATTTAAAAAAAAAATGTATTTGCATATATCTCAAAAAAAGCATAATTTGTTTTTGATTTCTTATTTTTTAAATTTGAAGAAGAATGTTACCTTTAATTCAAAAGCAATTTAATGATGGAGCATTTATATGTTTTTTCGCAATTTCAATTTTTGTGCACATACCTTATCATTTTGAGACACTTTATCGACTATAATATTTCATAATGGCTGAGATGTTCGAAAATTTGTTCTGCAAAATGGTTTACCTTGTTAACATTTTTACCATACCAACATTTTATTCGTAAATTTTTATGACCTTACACTTGACCTTGCTAAAGAAAATGGTAAAAACCGAAAAAAAAAATAGAAAAACACAAATTATTTTTGTAACTTGTATCCGTATAAAATTAAAAAAATTTTGATTGCCATTTTAGAGATTATTAAATTCTAATTGGTTTTGTAGCAAAATAATTTTAAAATCGGTCTTAAAACAAAGAAGTTACGATGGTTACTCGGACGCTCTTTCAATAAAAAAGTTACAATGATTTGTATGGGTTGACAAGTATGGGCACCACCTCGAGTCTACTTAACAAAACTTTAAGTCAGCTGTGCTGGTTCACAAGTAAACAATTTTGTAATCGCGTCAAAATTCCATAACTTTTCAACGAATGGCGATAAAAAAAAAATAAATGAACTTATGTTCTTAGAATTTTAATAGGAATCTATAGCCCAAAAATAAAACAAATCGCAAGCCATGAGGTCAATTTTTGAAAAAAAGTATTGCGTTATGCGTAGCGGCATGCTTGTAGGCTTCCCGGCTAAGGCTCGTCGTGTGTTGTCGTAGGGTTCTTGCTCTTTCCACTATCCTTATTATCAAAAAAAAACAAAAAACAAATTGGCCATTTCAGCCCTTGAAAGAACCGAGCTTCTTATGATCAATTGTGTTGTGTGTGTTATTAAATGTTTGTACACAATTTACCGAGAACTGGACCTACATGTTTTATGCCGACTCCGAACGGCTAAAGTTCATGTCCTCAAGAAGCTTTACATGGCATTATTTACTCTCTGAGGTTTGCCATTGTCTGCAGAGAGGTGGTGACCGATCAGAAAAATTTTTTATTGAAAAAAACTTTTCGCCGCGGCTGGGGATCGAACCCGGGCTCCGAGCATGCTAAGCCACACACTTAACCTGCATGCCACGGTCACCACTTATCACCACAATCCTTATTATCACAAAATTTAATTTTCATGCACTACACCTTATACAACTTGCGAAAGTTATGCAAAAAAAAAATATGCATTCAAACAAAAAAAAATATGTATGTAAAGTAATAATAAAAAAAAGAAACTGTGATTTACGGACGGACAAAAAAAAATATATTATATTAGCAATTAAGCAGAAATTTAGCGGGCTATTATTATTATTATTATTATTATTACTATTATTATTATTATTATGATTATTATTATTTGGGTTGGATTTATATTCAAATCAAAAGAATCTAAACAAACATATCTAAACTGAGAAGATTGAAATACAAAAAAAAAATTATAGACGTGTTGACTAAGCTGGATGCATAGCCTCCGAGGCTTCCCTTTCCCAACTATGACTGAGAGTTTTTTTTTGAGCTCTCCTACTCCCAACCATAAATCCACCTACCAGAGAGAAAAGAAACTCACATGTTGTATTTTAAGTTAAGCACAATTCATATTTTTAATTCATAGATTATTTTTTTACAATAATCAAAAATGGTATATTATGAGTTTTCTGCAACATTGTTGCGTTAAGGCATAAACATTGAAAAGATATGCTTTAAATTCATATTAAAGAGTATAATGTAATTTAGAACAGATTTTACTGTTTGCAACATTGTTGCAAGAGAAAAAAAAACAGAAAAGACGAACTCTTAAAAATATAACAGTTGCAGCTGAGACATATTCTACAACAAAAACTTTAACTTTAACTTAACAATTAATCTCTAATTGAACTCTTTGTTTACATTTGTTGAGAAAAAAAATAACTAATATTGATGTATACATATTAATAAAAGGTAGCATAAGAGAGCATTTGAGCACATATCATTAATATGTCTCTTTAAAATTTTTATGAATGAAAAATGCAGTTAATAGTATCTTTAGTTTAACAAAAAAAAATTATTTTGAAGCATTTGAATGTGACATTACAGAATTTTATTCAGCTATGCTGTTGTTTTTCACAATCCTAGTGATCTACGCAAGTGCAGACCGGTCATTTAGTTAATTGAAAATTATTAAAAATTATTTAAGAAATAAGACAAGCCAATCCAGTAGAGATGAGCGATCCGGTGATTTTTCAAGAACGTCGTTCTTAGTGAAATTGATTTTTAAATCACCGTTCTTAAAATTGGTGATCTTGATCACGATATTTTATAATTAATTAAATATCTAAGTAAGTTGGATATGAGAAATGTTGTGATTTTATATATTTTGTTTTTCAAAGTGATACTTAAGCAAATGAATTGCTTACATGAGAGACAGAGACAACAGTTCTCACAAGCAAAAAATCACTGGTAAAATCACATATCGCTGCAAACGGCGAACCAAATGAAAAATAACAAAATTCAAAACGTAATCACTGAACACGGTTTTTGAGACTATTGGATCACAGCAGTTACTAGTGATTTTTTAATCACCGTGACTAAATCACCGGAATCAAAATATCGCTCATCTCTACTATCCAGGTTGTCGAATTAAGCATTGATTGCAATTACGAACAAACAGGCGTTTGAATTTGATTTTAGCAAATTAATAGAAACTTTTGCTAATGATAAAGCAAAAAACAAAAAATATAGTACAACAAAATAAAAACAATAATGTTCTGTCATGCAGATGTTCTTCTTTTGTTATGCAGATGTTTTTTTTTTTAATTTTTCTGGTGGTGGCCCTTTTTCAATTTTGCACACGGGCCCTTGATCATCTAGTTACGCCATTGTATTGTAACAACAAAATTAAATTTGCATTTTAATTTAATTGTACATATAATTTTCTAAATTCATTTACACATAAAACCAGTTCTGGCTCACACACACACACATAAACAGTATGCTGCAGGCGACAGCAGTTAGACTGACCCAGCTAGCATTTTCAATCGTAGACGACTCTTCCGCTATCGGACCGGGCGATTAAATAAATCGTCGACGATATCTTATTCCGATCGCGCACGTTCAGCACAACGGGAGAAACTGTGTCAAGCCGGCGACTCTTCCATCTGAGTCGTCTACGATCCGTAGGAAAGAATCGTGTAAGATGCTTTTATTCCTACCTGAACCGAGCCTTGAAACAATCGCCTAAATGAGTCGTCTACGAAGCGTAGAAAGGAATCGTGTAAGATGCTATTATTCCTTTTTCAAACGAGCCGTGAAACAATCGCCTTAATGAGTCGTCTGCGATGAGCCAAAAAGAATCGCTGAAGAGTCTTCAAAGTATTGCCAACACGATTTTTAATTGATATTAAAACGATTCAAAATAAAAAGAATTGTTCTGTATCGTTTTTTTTTTAATGTAATATTATAAGTAATAAGTAAATTTATAAAAGAAGATTAATTCAAAACATTACTTCAAGAAACAAAATTAAGTTTGATGCACATAGAGAAAAAATTTGTAAAAATAAATTATTTGCGAGCCAAAAATTTCTAAACATAAATTATTTGGGAGTCAAATCCTGTGATCCGATATCCTTTTTTGATCGATCACCCTTCCTCAGTTGGTCAGCAGCATGAACGAAATGTTGCTGTAGCACTTTATTGATCGCTGCATCGTCAGCGTTAAACTTTGAATGGCAGACATCTTAAAAAAGAAAAATAAATTAGGAACCTAAAATAAAAGATCATTAAATGAAAAGTACTTACTTGCAATAATTCTCGGAATATTAAATTCCTGGATACTGGGTTTAGTGTTTGTACCACGCCAGCTCAATTTTGCAGCAACATCATCGCTCTGTATTTTTTTTATTGAATTCCTCACAAATGAGTTGCTGCAGTCGCCACCCACTTTACGAAGAATGTTTTTCTGTAAAAAAGATATAGAAAGATATAGATACCCATAGATAAATACACTTACCAGTTGGAGAATCATATCCTCGTTGTCTTGCATCTGTTGATCAAACTCTTTAAGCTGTTGTAGAGTTTTTACAGGTAATGGCGGCACTAAATTGGTTTTAAAATCTTCTGAATAAGTTAGTTTTAACTGGCGCACCTCATTTCTTAGGGTAATCACTTCCTCTGTTAGCCTTCCGATTTGCTGTTTTTGAATACGCATTTCTCCTAAAATCTCTGTCAGCATCTTGTTTGTAGTGTCTGAAAGTAATAATGAAAAACAAATACTGTATTTTAAACAAGCCGATGGCTTCGTTTATAATGTATCATACATGTCGCGTTATCTGTTGGTTGGTGTTGTATTTCTTGTGTATTTGGTTGATAAATAATATGGGGATTTAGAAAATAAATGAGATTTAGTTTAAAAAATTACATACAGCTATAATGTACCTTGTCCGTTAACGGTTGTTAATGGAGTATACTCCACTTCTTGAATGTCATTAGAATCTGAAAAAAAGAGACTTGATATTAGTTTAAAATATTAAACCAAATTATGTATAAACCTTACCACAAATCATGGTGTAGTTGTTCTCCATGGTGTATTTCAGGAAGAAATGCGATTTGTTTGTTAACTGAGTCGTGCAAGCAAACAACTTTATTTTTTATTTTATTTAAATCAAAGGAAATTTTGTTTCCTTCATTAATTTTATCAGTTGCAAAAATAAACAAGTGTTGAGATGAGACTGGATTTTCAAAAAGTGGTTTTAAACTAGTTACAATGCTTCCTTCAAACTGTGGTGAATTATTTATTGTATCTATTTTTGTTATTTTTATAATGCTATCATTTACAAGGCAAAAATTGTTTGGCTCGAGCAAGGAAAGGAAAACAAATTTTGATCTAATATTACTATAGCTATCTCCTTCGTATTTTCCCAAAACGAAACTGGAATCTGCTTTTAATGGCCAAAGCTTTATCGCATTGCTTATTTCTACCTGTCTTTTGTATAATTGTGCAGCTACACTATTAAACTTTTTAACGTTTTTTTTTTCAATTTTTGCAAGTGGTTTTCAAATTTGAATGCGCTTATGGATTCTATAGATCCAAACTCTTTGGCGTCTTCGTGTAAGTGCAATAAGTTGTGAAAATTGCACGTTAAAAAGCTTATATCATACAAAACTGGTACATCTTTCACGAAATTTGCTAAAAGATTTCGTGCAAATAAATTGTTTTTTATGCAATCTTCTTCATTAAGTAAAATTCGTATGGCTAGCGACAATTTCAAAAAATGATGGTATCTTTCAGCAGTTAAAATATTTTTTAAAAGAAAAGGGCCAGTGTACAGTAGAAATTGTCGAAGTTCTGTAGCCTTCCACCTATCAAGCTCACTCAAAGACCGTGGTTTTCTGCAAAATTCGTACGGAATGGAGCTACTCAAGGTATTCAAATTTTCAGAAATTCTGTTTATATGCCAAGAAGTCAGGGAATAACTTTCACCTTTTATCTTAACCCAAGCTTTTAATAAAGTTCTCATTACTCCTAAGCACACTACATGCATGTAATCTAAAGTAAATTGGTGCACCATATCTATTTGAATATTTTCCATAGCAACTGGAGACATGGCATTATGATGCTCTGGCTGAGCACGATTTCTAAATCTTTCATTCGTTCGTAAGGTACAGTGATTATTAAAAGGGAAAACTAAACGATTTTTTACATTTTGTCCTTTCTGCTCACATCGAGTACAGGAAAAATACCCGCTATGCCCTTTTGTGCCCAGTATATATGCCCTTGCTGGTGTATCCATTACGAAGCATCTAACCCTAACTGAATATGATTTTGAATTAAATTCAAATCCATCTCTTACTAGCTCACTTAGTTCAGCCACAAATTCCTCTAAAAAGTCATTAGCACTTTTCGGCTTAGAACGCCCCTCGTAAACTCCAGTTAAGAAGACCTCACAATAATTTGATACACTACCCAGAATTGGCCACACTTGAAGATTGGAACTTTTGCACAATGGCAAACCATCAATATTAAAATCAAGGCTTATAATATCTTCCTGATAATTGCATTTAAGACAAAAATCCGTCAATGCGTCCTTAAGGCCGTAGTGAACATATTTTCCGTCTCCCATTTGTCTAGCTTTTACCTCTTTTGGTGTGCCTTTCAACGTCCTTACGTCTTTTGGAACTTCAATATCACTTTCTCCTAAGATTTTCAATAACTCATTGACCACAGTTGTAGTTAACCCATGTTTTACTGTCCAAAGTCTAATTTTTTCTTTCACACTTTCATTTTTTGGCCAATTCACTTCTTTCATGCATTCAACTGGAATATTATCACTATCGGATGGTATTTCATTGGGATTTATTAAATTTTCCGATTCAACTATTTTTTCTAAAGAGCTAATTTCACAATATTCGTCTAGAACATAATCACAAGCAGATAAAGTTTCTTTGACAAGCTTTTTTTTTGAAGAGCTGCATCCTATTGCACTATAAGCAGATTCCATCATTTTTTTTGCTTCACGTTTGCTTTTCAATCTAATAGCTTTAGTGGATAGCATTACAATTTTTTTTTTATTTTTATAAAAGTTTTAGTAACAAATTAAAAACACACTTTTTTAATAAGTCCGACACGAGTTCACTTTTCGTCAACTGAAATAAAATGAAGCAAAAATCTCTTGTTGAAAAAAAACAAAAATTGCTTGTTTTTGTAAACTTTTCGAGACATAACGGTTAAATTCGTCAAACGATCGCGAGAATGCATAAGCAGCGATTTTATATTAACACAAATAACAACAATTGTGGTCAAATAAAAATCGTTAAATGGTCGTCAGAATGATTAAACGGCGATTGTAGAGTAACAATCATTCAATGGTCGTCAGAACGATTAAACGACGATGTAAGTAACAAAAAAAAAAAAACACTCGTCAATCAATCATCAACATGAGTCGCATATGTACTATATGCAAGAGTAATATGCGATCTTTGCCATCTAGCAATCTTTAAATGCTCGCCAGAATGCGTGAACGACGATTCGCTCTTCCAACAATCGCCACAACGACTCGCAGAAGCATCATTTGGAAGAGCAAAATAAAATTCTAGCGTAACAATCGTCTGGACGATTAAAAAAAGAATCGCGAAATGATCGCGCTCGTATACAATCGTCTAAATGCTAGCTGGGGAAGAGAGGGAGAGAGAGAAATAACACATACTCAGCAAAGCAATGAGCATAAAACCAGTTCTGGCACACACAATACACACTAGCTATGAGAATAAAACTGGTTTAAACATAATGGCCTCGCAGCTAGGAGTGAAGGTTTAAAACGCCAGTCGCAGCATTGAGCGGTCTCTTGTTTTTCGTGCAGTCAAAGTGGTCGGACGTGCTTGGATTATTAGTGGTGAGTGTTACCTTGTGGAGTCAGAGTTCTTTTTGGAAATTTTTGTAGACATATTATATGTGGTAAGTTTTCTTCCCCGATA
Organism: Tetanocera ferruginea; assembly: GCA_958299015.1. Lineage (NCBI taxonomy): Eukaryota > Metazoa > Arthropoda > Insecta > Diptera > Sciomyzidae > Tetanocera > Tetanocera ferruginea. The sequence continues at coordinate 98,090,271 of OY282641.1, read as the reverse complement.
ATATTTTGTTTCCACTCATAGGTGCCGCGATTACGTATTGGTGGTAAGCTTTCTTCCCCAATATTGTAGTCAAACTTCTTCGGTAGGACTTAGAGTTCTCTTGTGATATTCTGTAAACATATTATCGGTGGTAAGTCTTCTTCCCCGATAATATTTTGTTTCCACTCATAGGTGCCGCGATTACGTATTGGTGGTAAGCTTTCTTCCCCAATATTGTAGTCAAACTTCTTCGGTAGGAATTAGAGTTCTCTTGTGATATTCTGTAAACATATTATCGGTGGTAAGTCTTCTTCCCCGATAATATTTTGTTTCCACTCATAGGGTTCCGTGATTTACGTAGACATATTATCGGTGGTAAGTTTTCTTCCCCGATAATATTTTGTTTCCACTCGTAGATGCCGCGATTACGTATTGGTGGTAAGCTTGCTTCCCCAATATTGTAGTCAAACTTTTTCCGTTGCCAGTCTAGTAGATCATATCAAGACAAGGTTACATTTCCCCAGAGAACGCTTTAATTCCGCCAAAGTAGCACATAACAGTCGACAACAACATTCCAACCAGTTTAACTTCATCTCAACATCTCCAGCAAGGTCTGTATCAGCGCAAACAAGTCAACATCTCCAGCAAGGTCTGTGTCATCGCCAGAAAGTCAATGTCAACTCAAGGACATAACCACGCACATCGTCAACAAGTCAATGTCAACTCAAGGACATAACTCAGTACATTGCCAGCAAGGTCTGTATCATCGCCAGAAAGTCAATGTCAACTCATGGGCATAACTACGCACGTCGTCAACAAGTCAATGTCAACTCAAGGACATAACTCAGTTCATCGCCAGCAAGGTCTGTATCATCGCCAGAAAGTCAATGTCAACTCAAGGGCATAACTATGCACGTCGGCAACAAGTCAATGTCAACTCAAGGACATAACTACGCACATCGCCAGCAGTCAATGCCAACTCAAGGACATAACTAAGTACATCGCCGGCAAGGTCTGTATCATCGCCAGAAAGTCAATGCCAAATCAAGGACGTAACTGAGTACATCGCCAGCCAGTCAAGGTTAACTCAAGGACATATCTGTGTGTGTAAAGCTATAGATTTTTTTATTCAAATAAGCCACTATGAAAATTATTGATAATAATTGAATAACTAATAAACTAAGAAGAAATATCTGTACATAAGCAAAAAGGGTCTCTTATTACTATAAATTTTCTGCAACGAACGCTGGACACCGGCGAGTATACCCAAGCTGTAAAATCCGGAAAACGGAAGTTCGTTACAGTGGCGCCCGAGCAGGGACCCTGGCACAGCAAATACTACAGATAAACACAAAGAAAACAAGATATACAAAAGCCACGTCTCCAAAGTAATTAGTTGTACCAAAGCCATTTCAAGAGGGAGACACAATGGGATAATTTGCAGAGACTCAGCAAAACCACAATGCTGAAACGGCTCAAGTTCAATATGAAGGTAACTATGCAGCTGCCATCGACAAAATTCATAAAAGGCCTATAAAATATGACGGAGGTCGAGACCCATTCAATTTCATTGAGAGAGTCGAAGAACTGACGAAATTGTACGGGCTAAGTGCAGATTTTCTCCCACGCACAATGCCTGTGCTGTTAACGGATCGAGCACTTATCTGGTTGAGAAATAACAACGGGCTTTGGCAGAACTGGTCGCAGTTTAAGAGCGATTTTCTGGATTGTTTTCTACCGGCTCGCTATTTCGAGAAGCTCGAGGACGAGATCCGTGGCCGTCATCAAAGACCAAGCGAAAACATTAAGGACTACATGTTAGACCTGCAAAACATGATGAGCCATATAAATTACACACAAACAGAGCAGATGGAGAGAATATTTAGGAACAGCCGGAGTGAGTACCAGCTCTATATTAAACGTAAAGATTTTCAAAACCTACGAGAACTGATAGCCTTAGCAGACGATTTTGAAAGCATACAAAGTGCCAAGGAACAAAATCGCTCAGTTAATCCGCGCTCAATCGAGGAGCGCAACACGCAAATTTCACAGATCACCACAGCGCGAGTTAATCTAAGAACTGCATGTCAAAGATGCGGACAAGATGGGCACTCCCAAGCAGCATGTAGAAACCCCCGGATCTTGTTTTGCTGGGAATGTGGACGGCTTGAAACAAGAACTATTGAGTGCTGCAAACATCCATATTCAGGGCAGAGCAACGGGCTTTCGTCAATAGCGAAGAGGAACGCAGCTACGCCAAAAAATACCCCCTGTACTCCTGAACTACTGAGACAACATTCACCCGAAATACAACAGGACCTTGAACAGCCACAAAGTCAACAAGTGAAACCGAACACGCAGCCAAATATTGCTGGACGCATCATGCGTGTGCATCATCAACAGCAACAGCAGCAACAACATCAACCGTCTCACCAACTAGCACAGCAAACACAGCATATGCCTCCTAATCAGAAGTTATTAGCCACACAGCAGCACATATTACTTCAGCAGCAACAACAACAACACCAACAAAACCAGTTTCAACAACAGAAGCACCAGCACCGCAATAACAAACCTACCACCGCATCGGAACAAAAACAGCGCTCCGTCAATGATGGAGAACTCAGTCCACCGCCACCAGCGAAGACTTTTCACAGTTACAATTCAATGACTTGCAAGCATTCTGCAGCAATTGCCATGCAGCGTGCCACCCGCACATCCACCGTCTCACTCGTACAACAACTGCCACCACTGGAGACTCACGGTGACAACGAGATGATGTCACCTATGTCGTCGTCGGCAATATTGGCGAATGCTGACTCAAGCGGTCGTATCTCAATAGACATTTGTGCAGAAAATATTGTCGTGGCTCCACCACCACAATTTTCTGATGGTAACGATATGAAACATGCACAGCAACAGCAGCATCATCATCATCATAGCAGCAACAGCAACAATTGTTGGCGCACTCACCAAGTCAACTCAAGCAGCCACAGCTTAAGCAACCCACCATTCATCAGCACCAATAAAACGCCAACAACTATTTGCACCAGCATCTCTACTATCAACAACCAGTGCCACGTCCACTACATCAGTGGTAAGTCGCAACAACAACACCTCAACCACAACAACATTGATGAGTTGCAACAACAAAACCTCGTTCATAACCTCAGCGGTGAGTCACAACAACAATACTTCTTCCGCAACAGCTGCGCTGAGTCACAATCACAACACCTCAACCACAAAAACAGCAATGAACCACAACAAAAACACCACATCGACAAAATCTCCACTGAGTCTCAGCAAAACAAACGCATCCTCAACAACAACGATGAATCGCAACAACAACAACACCTCATCGACAACATCTCCACTGAGTCACAGCAACACAAGCGCATCCACAACAACAGCGCTGAATCGCAACTACAACAACACCTCATCGAAAACATCTCCACTGAGTCACAGCAACACAAACACACCTACAACAACAGCGATGAGTCGCCACAACAACAACATCTCATCGACAACATCTGCGCCGAGTCGCAAGAATTAACGTTCATCGACAGCTGCGCTGAGGCGCAACAACAACCCCTCCTCCACGACAGCATCAGTGCACCACAGCAACACCTTCACCAACCATTGAGCAACCGAGATGAGCAGCAACTACGGCAACACCTGCCTGATCTCATCACCACCAGCGTCAATTACAATTATGATGATAGCGATGCTCCTTCCTATGGCACTAACACCAACATTTGCAGCCCTAAAGCCATGGGTATAAAAGATATCATTGAAAATTTCGATGTTGACGAAGATGACGACGATCGAAATCGGAGAGCTAGTGCCAAGCGAATCAGTCGATATCCATTTTCGTTCGGGAAAGTTGGAGGGAAATGTAACAACAAAATTAAATTTGCATTTTAATTTAATTGTACATATAATTTTCTAAATTCATTTACACATAAAACCAGTTCTGGCTCACACACACACACATAAACAGTATGCTGCAGGCGACAGCAGTAAGACTGAAGAGAGGGAGAGAGAGCGGGACAACACATACTCAGCAAAGCTATGAGAAAAAAACTGGTTTAAACATAATGGCCTCGCAGCTAGGAGTGAAGGTTTAAAACGCCAGTCGCAGCATTGAGCGGTCTCTTGTTTTTCGTGCAGTCAAAGTGGTCGGACGTGCTTGGATTATTAGTGGTGAGTGTTACCTTGCGGAGTCAGAGTTCTTTTTGGAAATTTTTGTAGACATATTATCGGTGGTAAGTTTTCTTCCCCGATAATATTTTGTTTCCACTCATAGGTGCCGCGATTACGTATTGGTGGTAAGCTTTCTTCCCCAATATTGTAGTCAAACTTCTTCGGTAGGACTTAGAGTTCTCTTGTGATATTCTGTAAACATATTATCGGTGGTAAGTCTTCTTCCCCGATAATATTTTGTTTCCACTCATAGGTGCCGCGATTACGTATTGGTGGTAAGCTTTCTTCCCCAATATTGTAGTCAAACTTCTTCGGTAGGAATTAGAGTTCTCTTGTGATATTCTGTAAACATATTATCGGTGGTAAGTCTTCTTCCCCGATAATATTTTGTTTCCACTCATAGGGTGCCGTGATTTACGTAGACATATTATCGGTGGTAAGTTTTCTTCCCCGATAATATTTTGTTTCCACTCGTAGGTGCCGCGATTACGTATTGGTGGTAAGCTTGCTTCCCCAATATTGTAGTCAAACTTTTTCCGTTGAGAGTCTAGTAGATCATATCAAGACAAGGTTACATTTCCCCAGAGAACGCTTTAATTCCGCCAAAGTAGCACATAACAGTCGACAACAACATTCCAACCAGTTTAACTTCATCTCAACATCTCCAGCAAGGTCTGTATCAGCGCAAACAAGTCAACATCTCCAGCAAGGTCTGTGTCCTCGCCAGAAAGTCAATGTCAACTCAAGGACATAACTCAGTACATTGCCAGCAAGGTCTGTATCATCGCCAGAAAGTCAATGTCAACTCATGGGCATAACTACGCACGTCGTCAACAAGTCAATGTCAACTCAAGGACATAACTCAGTTCATCGCCAGCAAGGTCTGTATCATCGCCAGAAAGTCAATGTCAACTCAAGGGCATAACTACGCACGTCGTCAACAAGTCAATGTCAACTCAAGGACATAACTACGCACATCGCCAGCAGTCAATGCCAACTCAAGGACATAACTAAGTACATCGCCGGCAAGGTCTGTATCATCGCCAGAAAGTCAATGCCAAATCAAGGACGTAACTGAGTACTTCGCCAGCCAGTCAAGGACATATCTGTGTGTATAAAGCTATAGATTTTTTTTATTCATATAAGCCACTATGAAAATTATTGATAATAATTGAATAACTAATAAACTAAGAAGAAATATCTGTACATAAGCAAAAAGGGTCTCTTATTACTATAAATTTTCTGCAACGAACCCTGGACACCGGCGAGTATACCCAAGCTGTAAAATCCGGAAAACGGAAGTTCGTTACAGTATTCATGAATCCTTTTTAAAACATTTTTATTCACAATTAATTATTATTTTCATTCTTAATTTTTGTCTCATTTATTGTTAATTTTATATTTATAAAAATATTAAAAATAAACATGAAAACATTAATTATGAATGCATTTTAAATAAACTGACATTATTTGCCGGATAAAAGTGATTATTTGATTAAGTATTCAAAACTCAACACAATTTGGCAATTTGCATAAAAATCAAATAACACAAACGAAAACTCTTGCCAGCGATGCAGCAGCTAGTGACCTTGAGCAAGGGAGGATATTATTTCTGTTTGTTTTGGGATCAATTTAGAATTTTCTTAGCTATATTCAAAAACCAGGTGAAAAGCTTTGGAGATAGGCAAAACGATGGTGGCGACGTAACGATGGGGTAGTGGCGTATGTCCGCGGCGTCCTTTCTATATTATAATTTTTCAATGGTACTGAGTCTATATTTTATGTATTGAGTAAATTTTTTGTAAAAAATTGCATAACACGTTGATTGAGTACACGTTGCTTGTATTTATTGAAGTCTGCAATGTATTCAACACATAACATGATGTATTGAATACATTTTTCATTCATTTTACAAAGTGAATAAATTGATATGTAGTCAGTACACGCTCCCTTTACTCAGTAAATACTGCTCTCGTTGCGTTCTCATACAAGTTGCAGTGAATATATTTTACTTAGCTGTCTCTGTACTGACTACATAACTTTTTCCCTTAGTGAACCGTCCTTCATACCGTAAAATGGCCTGCAAGTAAAATAGTCGGGTCTTGAAAATGTCATGAATGGAAAGAGGCGTAAGTCAAAATTAAAAAGCGATTTGCTTGATCATGACCAGATTACACCTTCATAGTGTCTGAAAAAAAATTTGCATTATCCTTTTGATCGTAGAAATCTTCCTTCCTATGGTGAATTTGCACCAAATGCATCAACAGTAATTTTCAAGGGTTTTTTCGGAAAAAAACTTCAAAAGGGGTAGAAGATGAAAAGTTCTCATCCTGAATTTTTGCTCATAAATGAACTTTGACAAGGTAAATCGATTGGCACTATGCTCAAGTTCTGATCAATCGTCCTTCGCGGTGAAATTTGAGCCGAAAAGCAACAAAAAGTACTTTTTGCATTTTCGGCTCAAATTTCACCACAATATATTTATAAGTAAAAATTTACGGCAGAAAAGTGGTCATTGAATTGAAAATGAATAACTCGGTCATTTCACAATGGATTACATTCATTCTTTTTTGTTGGAAATTATAATTCAATACCTGTAAAATTGCAACTAAACAATGAATATACGTGGTTCTTTAGATCATTTTTATGAATTTTTAAAAAATCCTTAACAAAAATCATAATTTCACAAAAACTATACTAAAAATTGTTTTTGTTGTAAAAATTTTAAAATTCAATAATTACATTTTTGATTTTCTTTCATATGATTTGCAAAAATTTAAGATTTATTTAGAGTTTTTATCGTAAAATTTAAAAAAATGTTTCATTCGATCTTAAAATTAAGCCATAAAAAGTTTTGGAATTTATTATTTTTGTGTGTTTATTTGTTTGTATTTTTTAAATTTTATTTGCACAAAAAACTAAGGTTAAGTGAAGGAATGGTGCCAATAACTTATTTCAGTTCAGAATTATAAACTAAAATAAGTTTTTTCATGCACTGAAACTGTTGCCACGCCTTTAGTAGGCTGTGTGAATATCCGCGAAGAAACAATATATCTTTCAACTTGGCCAAAGTGGTAGAATATTTCTCTGTCAAATTTTTAAATAATCGTTAAAGAAATAACGAAGGTATGTTATTTTTCTCATAAAAAATACAAAACTTACATACAAAAAAACGATTGTTCAGTTCCGGACAACAACAAAAAGAATTTGTTAGTTCCGAACAACAACAATACGTCAAGTTATTTATAAGTAGTTGTAGGCATGATACAATATGCATTTAATATGCATTTATATCTCAGAAAAAAAATTCTAATTTTAAAAAATCCTTTTGGGATCGATTCGTTTTTTGTGTTGTCTTCGTTCAACATCGGTTTTGGTCGGTACTGTTCGGTTGATTTTTGTTCATCTTTATATAGCTTCTGCTCGTTTTCGTTAAACTTCGTTTTTTTTCGTTAGTCTTTGGTCATTGACTTCGTTTGCCTTCGGCGCATTAATTGATTTTTGTCGAAAGAATTTCTAAAAGCATAGGATCTATTTAAGTTATAGATACGATCGCTGAACAAGTTTTATCGAAATCAGTTAATCCGTTTTGAAGTGAATGAGCCAGATATAGTCAATTGCATAACGCGCCCTCTTCCTAAGGAGTCAGGTTAATTCACAAGCTAAATTTTAGCAAAATCGGTGCAGTTAAACCTTCTTACCAAATTTCATTGAAATCGGTCCAGGCGTTTAGGAGTTATTATGAAGTGCCAAGCCCATACATATATAAACATATATAAACATTTGAGTTTATATATAAGAGAAGGCGACACAAAATGCAAATTGGAATAATTCAAATTTTATTTCCTTACACATGGCCGAATTAAACTGGAGGTCAGTGAGGCCACTGGCCTCAGGCTCCCACCACTTGGGGGCCCCCACCATTCGTGTTAGAAATGGGAAAACAATTTAAAAAAAAACCAATGTGGAATCGAGTACTCAATAGAATTATAGAAAGAAACCTCGATTATTGTGTGGATTCTTGATGTATATTGTACTTTATATGTCGCAATAAAACCAGCTCAGCTAGCTCATATTATGTTGAATACTTGCATACAAACATGGAAGGACATTTTTTCTTTTATTGAGAGAAAAAATTTTTGAAACTTTAAATTAAGAAAATTTACTAGTTGTACGTCAAATGGTCTGGTAGTAACAAATTTTCCTTCATCGTTGTTGTTTTCTAAAATTATAATAATTAACTATTTCATTAAAAAAAATTTTAGATTCATTGGCTGCTTTGCTTATTATAAACATTTCTTGTTTATCAAAATTCGGAGAAAAATAAGGTTTATTTTAACATAATATTTCTTAATATTGTAATGAATCTGAAAAGAAAATTTGCGGAGGACTCAAGAAAAGTTGTCTTTTTTATCAAAATGGAGAAAATATTGTTTTGAATTACCATCTTGTTTTCTGAGTAAACAACAGAAAGTATCACAAGTGTTTGTTGCATTTTCTCTTAGAAACTGACAGCATAGCGGGAAATAATACAGAGCGAACTCAATAGAAATGGCGTCACATTATCTGGTCCTTGTTCATGCATCAGTTTTTGTTCGAATTAAAAATTGCGCAAATCGTTGTTTCGTGAATTTACGCAACGACTAAACGAGGTATATAAAGTGTCTTATATTTTAATATAGTTATTTCATTTTAGTTGTCAAAAAAGAAATTTTGATAATTCTTAATTCTTGTGGTTTTTTAATTGCACCGCCATCGGGGACAAAAAAAGTCTTGTGTCCCGCTGTCACCAAGATATAAATTCCGCGTTGAAGCTTTTCTTCCAGTTGTGGACTCGCTGACCACTTCTTTATCAAAAAGAATCACAGTATATGAAGTTGAAGTTTGAAGTTTGCGAAAGGTGAGAATTTTTTAATGATATTCAAACGATTACAACTGAAGTGCTAACCGCAAAAGCGAAAAATCTTGTTGATTGTTGCCTAGAAGATGTAGAATCGACTCTTGGCAATGAACTGGTTCAACTCGCCGAGCTTGCAAGGCTCTTTAAACGAAAAATCGCAGAATCAACCAAAGATGTCAGTACCGAAGTTTGATGGAAACTTCTTGAAATGGCAAACATTCGCAGACATATTCACGCGAATGATACATCAGCAACAAATTCCAAAAATCCAAAAAATGTGGTACTTAAAAACCAATGTATTCGGAGAGGCCGAACGTGCGATTGCTCATCTAGAGTTAACAGAAGAGATAATTACGACATTGCATGGGAAGCTCTACAAGATCGTTTTAGCAATAAAAGAATGCTCACATCGGCTATAATACAACGACTGATATCTCTCCCAAATTTCACATCAGAAGCCAAGACTATTCGAAACTTTCATGACACCATTCATGAAAGCTTGGCCGCCCTCAAGAATCTTGGAGTCGAGACAGATAACTGGGATCCACTGCTGTTGCACATGTTGATAAAGAAATTTGATCACCAAACCTTTACGAGCAATCACTTCAAGACCCCAGGAAGCTTCAGGAAATTAGCACATTTCTCAAATTTTAAAGAATGTCTTTTAAGCATTAGAAGCCATAGGATGCAATAACAAAAGAGTGGTTACATCGACTGCCGTATCCAGTTACGACAGTTGCAAGGTTTGTAAGCAAGCAGGCCATTCAATTTACTATTGCCAACAGTTTCTCAAGATGTCTGTCGCAGAACGACTAAAATGGATACAGAAGCATAAGCTGTGCGTCAATTGTTTCAAAGAAAATCACACAGCTCAATGCTAAAATTCAGAAGACAACAATAAATCTTCAAGGTCTGGATCAATCAAATAACAATACTGTACCTTTTACGGTAGCTGCGACTCAAACCGAAACTAACAAACACAACTATATCCAACTAGTCACAGCAAAAATTCAAATCTCAGCAAATAATGGAAGGTCGTGTGAAATTCGAGCAATTCTGGATTCCGGCTCTCAGATTAACATCATAACTGAAAGACTGATTAAGAAATTATCTCTATCAACGACACCTTCATCGCTCTGTATCGAAGGCATTGGAAAGGGTACTCATAAATAAACTAAACGAGTAAACGTGAATATACAATCAAAATCTGGAAAATTTATATCCAAACTCAAAGCAGTCGTCTTGTCTCACATCGTATCACCTCAACCAAGACTGAACATCGACATTTCAATCTGGACACTCCCGGAAAACATTAAGTAAGCAGATCCTGAATTCTTCAAATCTGACAAGATTGATGTTCTACTGGGAGCAGAACTGTACTATCACTTGATCCGACCAGAACAAATCAACATCGGTGAACAGTTGCCCATACTGCAGAAAACGGTGATTGGTTGATTGGAAACAGGAATGGTTGGGTCAACAAGCTACGACGCTGTCACATGTGGGTTATTCAGTCAAGAAGAAGAAGTTACGAATGATTTGATTAAAAAATTTTGGGAAATAGAAGAAGTCGAAACAAGTTAGAAATATCTTTCACCGGCAGAGCAGCGATGTGAATCTCACTTTTCTCAAAACGTCGCAACAATAAGGAAGGCTGCTTTGTCGTTAGACTACCCTTTACCGAAAACACATCAACCTTAGGGCAATTACGAACCATGGTCCACAATAGATTTATGAGTCACGAACGTCGACTTCTAAAAAATGAGATCTTACACAAGGAATACATTCAATTCATGAAAGATTATGAAGGACTTGGGCACATGAAAGAAGTGAATCTCGATTCTGTATTGACTCCAAACTATTTCATTCCACATCATTATGTATTCAAGCCCGACAGCACGACAACGAAACTTCGAGTTGTCTTTGACGCCTCAGCCAAGACATCATCAGGATATTCACTAAATGATCTTATGTACACTGGACCAACAATTCAAGGCGAACTTTTTTCAATTCTTCTTCGGTTTCGGCTACCACGCTTTGTATTCACTACGGACATCGAAAAAATGTATCGTCAAATTTTAGTAGATCCAGATGATCAACGATACCAATTAATTATATGGAGAGAGAATCCAGCTTTTTCAATCAAATATTATCAACTGACCACTGCACTATGGGTAAAATGACTACTTTTTTTGGCCAAAACCTCAAATTGATAGAAAACTAAATTTTTATTGAAATTTGTGACATTATATGGCAGAAAATTTAACTATAAGGAACTTTGACCACGCCCCATTTCTTTAAAAATATAATTTTAAACGAATTTTGTGATATTAGAAATGTATGTTTATTAATATGAACTCTTAATAAGTAAGGTATTCAAAGATAAGGTAATTTAACTCAAAAAGTGTATCAACAAAAAAAAAAACTCAGTAAAAAACAAATAATATTTCATGAAAATTAACACGAAAATAATTATATAAATATATAAATAATCCATTAGATGCTCATTCATTACTTTCTAGGTTCAAGTTGTTAAGCATAATAGAATACATCGGACTTATGTTAATACTTTTTTCATCTCCACTGTCTTGTCATCTGAATCTGTATCTGTGCTAATTTTCGTCATTGAATCTTCAGGAGCTGATAAAAATCTACCTTCGGCAGCTTCACAGTTTAATAAGCACATCACTTCAACTGGAAGCCCTACACGTGGTCTTTGCTGAATACGTTTGTTAAGGCCAATGCTAGAAATTAAAGGATCTGAGGTATCTAAGGCTCTGGTGAAAATATCTGTCAAATTATCCACCCGACTTGTTTTTCTAGCGTGATTAAGCCGATCCGCTTTATACAATTTATGCCTCGATTCTGCAGCATCTTCACCAAAAACTCCCACTGGAAGCACAGTATTTTCTGTTATTTGCCTTGAATGAATTAAAACTTTGTGGACAGTAGCAGTCATTGGAAGCCACGGATATTTTTCAATAATTATGTCAGCTGTATTGAAACAATATTGCTCAAATTTTTCTAAATTTAGCGGAAGTTGACAAGACAAACAAATAAGGATGATTTTAAAATGAAATATTAAGTCAACGTCAACACCAGAAATTTCTGAAAATACAATGTGCTGCTCAAAAGCACGACTTGCTGTATTTCCGTCGTTGCTGCTGCCCAGGGGCGCAACCAGGAATTTTTTTTGGGGGGGTTTATCAAATGTAAAACTTATATATAAAAACAATTTTACGTTATTACAGCGGCTGAGTTGTAGCGGTTAGTGCTTTCAATTTTTGCACTAATGGTTCCTTGTTCAAACTTCAGTCATGACCAGCACCATATTTTTTTTAAATTAAAACGGTCACTGTCAGGACATTCTACCCGTACAGAAGGTGAACATCAGTGGTAGCGGTCGTTTTAAAATAAACTGGCTTCAACGTTGTTTAGGATTTGTTCGGCCAAAATATTTTGCAAGCAAGTTGTAGGCCGTTTAATGGATTTTTTTCTTGTTTGGCAGTTGTACGAAGGTTATAAGGGTTGAGCTAAAATATTTTCATTTTTACTCGGGTCCCAAAAAGGTCAGCAAAAATTCAATATTTTTCTCCCCACACATTCATAAAAAAATTCCTACCTTTCTCCGATAAAAAATTTCTCTATTTTCGATAATTCAATTAGAATAAATTTTCACATTTTCAAATACATATTTCTTCACTTTTGGGAAATGGAAATATTTCAATGTCTCTAATAAGACTGTTGTAGTTTTTGACACGAAATTTTTGGTTCTGCAATAAGACCAACCTTTTCGGATTTGGGGGAGTCCCCGAGCACAACTGTGTCCTTGGTTTAGTTAGATTGGCTCAAATTTTTAAGAAAACCGTGTTTTTCCAAATGGTCAATTTTGGTCTTTTGCCAGGTCTATTTCAAGAGATATCTCGCAAACAAGTTGTACGATTTACAACCAATAGAGAAAACTAAAGGTATTGAAATTCTTCGTCAATTGTTCTCATGCTACTTTCGGATCCGAGGATTAGTTTTTGTGTAATTAATCAATTTTTGATAACTTGTTTTTTTTTTTAAAGTAAATTGGACATTAAATTCATGGAACAAAATTTGCTTGCCTGTTCAGGCCTATTCTGGTAAAGGGTGCAAAAAGTGTAATCTTTTTTTTGTATCTTCTACCAGCATATTTTTAAAAATTCTTTAAAAATTCTTGAAAAATTAAAGAAAAACTATAAAATTGTCGTACCGTAAAATTAATTTGAATTTTTCGTAAGAAAACAATAATTTATGGAAAAAATTATTAATTACACAAGAACTACTCCTCGGATCCGAAAGTAGTATAGGAACTGTTGACATAGAATTTCATGACCTTTTGTTTTCTTCATTGGTTGGTAAGTCCGTGCAACTGGTTTGCCAGATATCTTTATAAATAGACATGGCAAAAGGCTTAGAATAGATCAAAATCGACCATTTGGAAAAACATGGTTTTCTCAAAATTTTGAGCCAATCTAACTAAACCAAGGACGCAGTTGTACTCAGGGGACTTCCCCAAATCCGAAAAAGTTGGTCTTATCGCAGAACCAAAATTGAACTACAACAGTGTAATGATAAGTATTTTTCTCGCACAAAATATTCTCATTTATAGAGAAAAATTTAAGGAAAATGAAAAATTTTTTACTAAATTTTGATAAAAAATTCATTGTGCGAAGTATTTTCTTCAATAAAATGAAATCTTTTTTCAAAAAAAAAAAAGTCTTATTCTCTAAAAACGATATATTTTTATATATTTCCCTTTTTCATGGAAGCTTATTATCATTTTTAGGGATTTTTTAGTACCACATTTAGAGAAAAGCATTCTCTGGAGCAAACTCTATAACATATTTCTCTAAATATTATGTCTTTTTACTTATTCCGAGAAACTTTTTACTGAGTGCAGTGAAAATTTTTCATCCATACATAACTTTGTTGTAAAATTACCCAATTGGCTGGCACTTGCTTTAAAATTCGTCCTTTAGTGAGCACTAATTATGCTCAATTCCGAAAGTAAAAACCGCTAAATTTCTGACACCTTGGGATGAAAAACAAAGAGTCTGAATTTGAAAAAATCGTTTGGTATTACTTGTCCAATGCGCAAATGCTGACGAAATCGAAGTAATATATTTTTAACGATAGGTCTTTCCTACACTTTTCCAAAATCGGTTAATATTTGCGCAATTTTGAGGGATTTTCATGAAACTGATTTTGAAAATCCAATGGAAGATTATGAATAAGGCGTATAACTTTATTATGTTACTGCATGGCCGAACAGAAGAAAAATTAAACCAAAATATTTTTACCTATTAAGCCATAGTTCCTTAATATCGGATAATATTTAAAAGTTTTGAGAAATTTTATGAAACGAATTTTGGAAAAAACTATGGAAAATTAGAAATTGTAAATTTTTTTCTCCACTTTCGGAAGTCAATCGGAATTATTTTTATAATGAATCACATGACTTCACTATAAACTTAATTCTGTAGAGTTTGTGTTATCGATGTTTAAACAATGACTATAAAAATGGACGAAAAATAACAATTTAACGGGAAATTTCTTTGATTTTTTCAGTGGCGAGTGACTCAACCAATTTTCCTCAAATTGAGGCTTTTTTACTATGTATTACTTTTGAATTAATTTGTTTCCAAATATTTCGAGTTTCCTCCATGCTAGAAGTTGAAAAGATAACTCAAATCGAAGTATTGCCAACAACCCTTTAAGTGGTCAGAATCAGAATATAAAAAAATTAAACATGTGTAGTAAGCCGGATCGAAATTGAAATTTGACTAGACACCGACTTAAAAGTTAAAGGGACTCTTAAAAAAAATTTCTGTATAATTTTGTTTGGATCGGAGAAATTCCCATGGAGCGGTTTTGGTTCTTCTGAACGTCTTTTCTGCAGAAAATGAATTTTTTTGCAGAAACTTTTTTCTTCAGAATGCATACCCAAGATAAGCAAAAAACTAAAGATTTCCATGGTACACTAAAAAAATTTTGTGTGTTTACAAACTATATTGAGAACCCAAAAAAATCCATATTTTGTCATTTTCGAAAAGAGGTTGTTTTAAATACGTGTACAATATGTATTTTTCATGATATTCGCATGAATTTAAATTTATTGGAAAATTATTGAGCTCTTATTTCCATTGGTATATCGTATGGTGTGGTTTAACCAAAACTAAGTGCCACAATTATATAAAATGTGAGAAATCGATATTCAAAAGCTTCCTTCAGCTCAATTATTATTTAATTGCCATAATTACTGTTTGATTTTGGCAAATTTTGGTGGGTATATATATATATATTAGTGGGTACATATGAGTTTTTAGGTACGCAAATCGATTTCTTTTAACCAGTTTTTAGTTATATGTGCGCCAGATAGCGCTCCAGTACAAAATTCATGATTTTTGAATATTTATATTTTTTAACACTTATAAAAAACGCATTTTTCATAATACTCAGTTTTGATTAAACAACACCATACGATAAACCAAAAGAAAGAAGAGCTCAGTACTTTTCCAATAATCTTAAATGGATTTGAATATCAAGAAAAATAAATTTTTTATAGGTGTTTAATGAAAATATTTTCTAGATTTTAAGAGTACTTCTTACTTTTGAGTCGGTGTCCGGCTCACTTTTTTTTCTCCATACAAAATCGATCCGGCTTAATGTGCAGTCTGAAGGAATAAAATATGACTAATTTAGCAGATTATGCATCAACCAGAATCGATTTGAAATATACATTTGGGGTTTTCACTCATTTCATAAAACGTGTGATTGCTTTTCATGATTGCACTCACTTTGATTGAATACAATTTTGCTTGGTACTGCAATAATTTTTTTGGGGGGGGGGGGGTTTAAACCCTGAAACCCCCCTTTGGTTGCGCTTATGCTGCTGCCACAACCTCCAGTTTTCGGTTTATCGACATTTAATCCAAGACGTTCCCAAAACATATTTTGTATGCTTAGCTTCCTTTCCAACAGAAGTTTTTTATCACTCTCACTTCTTATCTGCCATTTTTTAAGGCTTTGCTTATATCCGGCGTGTAAAACAAATTAAAAAAATCTTATACAACAATGTAGTGAACTGATTCCATATTTTAAGCGATCTTCCTTTGCGTAAAATTTGTGCGACTTATAATCAGTAATTCTCATGAAATCTCGTGGTGTAGCTCCACAAATGGGACATTTTTGGGTAGACTTTGTATCCGTGAGTGCGTTTAAAACTTTTCCATCAATTACTGTTAAAAATAGCTTACATTTTATCTCTATTGCTTTATCCTCAGCTACTTTTACTACGAATGATTCCAGTTCTTCTATATTTTTTCTAATCGAACATTCTTCTTTCAAAATAGTTTCTTTTGTTTTCTTAATATATTCCAGTTTTAAAGGTCTGCAATATCTTACAGATTGTGGCTTACGGTTATTCCAGATAATTTTTCCTGAAGAGCATATTAATCGCAAAGGAATTACGGTTGTTGCAAAAAGAGATGAGTCTGAACCCTTTGAGCTGCCTGATACTGAATAATTTTGCTTATAACTCGCGTGCCCAGTACGGCTATCAAATCCATAGCTCAAGACTAACTCTGCGCTCAATTTATCTGCTTTATTTTGATCCATCAGACCTTTTACAATCTCATTTTGCAATTCAATTATTCGTTCAACAGTATGTTTCAGCAAATTTTTCAGAGGTACTTTTGCGCATGTATAAGACACAATTATCCCATCTGGTTTACATTTATCTTTTGCAATAGCAACTTCTCTATAAGAAGGATATATATCGCAGTTTCTTAGCTTATTTTCCATCTTTGTGTTTAAGTACTGCTATTTTGTAAATCCGTTTTCTAACATATATGCTTAAGCTTCATTAATAAAGAACGGTATCGGTTTTATTTCCTTAGTAATAAGTGTTTTTTTTCAGTTTCGAGGCGCGGCTGGGGCTTTTGACACAATGTTTAAGGACGGTTGCTAAGTCTGAGTTACCGTGCTTGCGAGCCGAAGTGCTGGCTGCCAAAACCATTAAACCGCTTTCGTTGTTAGTTGACTTACACAACTCTGACGCTTCTCTTCTTTTTCCTCGATCTGATTTTTCATTGAAGGGTACACGAGGACGGCCACCTTTTGATTGTAATGTCGGTTTATTTAAGTCAAGTGGTGTTTCTCCTATTAACCAATCATTAAATTTCACCTTGAACGTTTTCATAGTTCTATGGGATTTTTTCCACTTTCTACTTATAGTTTTGATTATATTTTCACATTTTTTCACTTAAATATGGTTTTGAGCTTCCGTAATATTTGCTGTATAGTTTCTTTTAAATGGTTAAAAAGTGATGCTTGCTTTGCTTTAATTGTCCGTTCTGCATGCCATATATTAAATAAAGCTGCATTTTTTAGCTGGTACTGATCTACAAATAAAAACAAAGTGTTCAACGGCGGCAGAGAAATGCAGATGAAATAAACAAATTCCTGTTTAGAATCGATGCCTTAAACAAGAAATGCTTATCTGTTTTTGTGGGAAGTGGTGCAACTTTTTTTTATGCTTTCATAAATGGATTTTTAGTATTTCACCCTCACATTTTAACGAAGTTAAAGGTATAACATTTTTTCGAAATCTATTGCAATTAACTAATATTTTTGTATGCACTTTTTTTACTTACTGTTAACACATTTTCCATATCGATTTTTTTTCACTTATAATTATAGATAAATAAATATTTGCTTCCAATTCTAATACACACTTGCTGCTGATCAAAGACAAACTAAACATCCGAGAGCAATCCCACGATCAATAGCAAACAGTTTAGCGATATACCGTTATAATGCAAAAACAAGTATAAACATGTGATATTTCATGTATGTACATTGTAAAAAAGTCAAAGTGTTGTCTTTTAGAGAACTTTAAAATAAGGGTTTTGGCCAAAAAATGTAGTAATTTTAATGTTTACAAGGGATTGCAATTGCAAAGGCCAATACTTATCAAACCATTCGCAGCTTCTTAAAAATATACCACAATGCGACCAAGAAGTGAATCTGGATTTTACTAATCTCAGCAACGATACAATTGAAACTCTGGGATTGATGTGGCTACCAAAAACTGATCAATTTTGCGTTAAGGTAAAATTGAACCCAGTTAAAGTAGTGACAGAGCGCACCGTCAGCTCTGATCTGGCTTAGTTGTTCGACCCACTTGGATTATTAGCACCAGTAATTGTCACGGCGAAAATATTTATTAAACAGTAATGGCAGCTTTATTTATCATGGGACGAACCGTTACCGGCAGAACTGAAGAAAAAATGGGTCATATTCCTAGATTATTTGGCAAACTTAAACAACCTTCAAGTCTCTAGACACATATTTCAAGGAGAAGTACCAACCTCAACTCAGCTTCATTTATTTGCTGATGCATCTGAAAGGGTTTTGGTGGCGCAGCATATATTCGAGCAATTCTTAAGGATGGTAGAGTAATAGTACGACTATTGTGTGCAAAAACTCGGATAGCTCCACTCAAAACGCAAACATTACCTCGGCTGGAATATGCGCTGCTGTGTTAGCCTCACAGCTCTCAACTCGCCTTAGGGATGATATGAAAATCAAGGATCAACCATTATTTCTGTGGACCGATTCAGAAATTGTGCTTAGTTGGATCAATGCTCAATCATCAGCATTCCAAGCATTTGTGGCTAACAGAATAGCAACAATTCAAACATTAATCTTGCCGGAGCAGCGGCGACATGTCGGCTCAAGAGACAATCCAGCGTACGTGCTGTCAAGAGAATTAACAGCTAAAGCTCTTTCAGCATGTGAACTTTGGTTTCAAGGACCATTTTTCTTGCATGGGAGACAGGACTTGTGACCTCCACGTTTTTTAGCTCAACTGCCCAACGACCTGGAAAAAAGAAAACAAAAATTAGCAGTATTGCTTAGCAAGGACGTCACCATTGCTACAACAGAGATTGACAAAGAATTGCCGCAACCACTAATTAACGGAGAATTAGTGTATACAATAAAGCATAGAAACTTTTTCCGAACATTACAAGGAATCATAGGGTATATGTTGTGATTTATAAACCACACAAAAGGCAAAGGGAATTTGAGGTAACAACAACAACAAATATCGCTCAACCCCAAAGAAATGGTTGAGGCACTTTTTGTCATCGTAAAAAGTATGCAGATTTCTGACTTTAGTTGCGAGCTAAAACAATTGAAAAATCATCAAGAACTCGACAAATCAAGTTCAATTAGCATTCTGACACCATTCATTGATGATAAATGCATTATTCGAAAGGGTGGACGGCTAGAAGCATCAACACTACCCTACGACTGTAAGCATCCTATGCTTATTCCGTAAACCACCCGTTAGCAAAACTCTGATTCATCATGGTACACAAAGACAACAAGCACTGTGGCTCCCGGGCATTATTAGCAACAATCAGGCACTCCAGTGACCCCAGCAAGACCATTCATCAACAGTGGCGTTGACTACTACGGGCCATTATGGATTCACTATAAAATCAGAAGAAAAAGGGCAACAAAGGCTTACATTGCTGTATTTTGCTGTTTAGTTACGAAAGCAGTCCACCCCGAATTGGTAAGCGATTTAACAACAAATGCGTTCATTGGCGCATAAAAACGTTTCATCAGCCGTTGGGAACATTGTAAAACCCTTTTCTGCGACAACGCTTCAAACTTTGTTGGAGCTCGAAACCATGAGCTTAATTAAGCAATCTACTACCAGAAAGCCAATGAATCAATAATAAGGCTATGCAGTGATAAGGGAATTGATTTCAAATTCATTCCACCTCGGGCTCCACATTTTGGTGAACTCTGGGAGGCTGCAGTTAAATCAGCCAAGCATCTTTTAATAAGGAGTGTGTCTACAGTGTCGTTAACCTATGAAGAGCTAGAAACAGTGGTGGTTGAGATTGAGGCTATACTTAACTCAAGACCACTCACTCCAATGTCATCCGACCCCAAGGATCTTGCTGCATTAACACCTGGTCACTTTCTGATCGGCGAACCATTGACAACATCTGTACACTCATATGCCACGCCACACAACGCATCGCCACTAACAAGTTAGTATCCCACTTGAAACACGAATTTTGGAGGCGTTGTTCGCAAGAATACCTTCAGGAACTGCAATATAAGAACAAATGGAAGCAACAAATGGACAATGTCAATCCAGGAATTATGGTTATAGTACAAGAGGATAACGTACCACCACTTCACTGGCCGTCCCGACAACAATGTTAGAGTGGCTGACATTGAAACAGCAACAGGAATTTTAAAACGTCCGATACATAGGCTTGCACCACTACCAACAAAGAATCTCGAAGAAGAACACAACCTCATTGCATCAGATCAAAACGATGAAGGTCGCAAGCAACAAACGATGAATGAAGACAGCTCTTAAACACCAGAAAAGAAAACTAAACACTCAGATCCCAGGCTTGCTTATTTTTACCACACGCCTCCGCTGCGCCAATAGAGGTTCAGCTATTTGCGTCCAATCCAGGTATTTATTTCTTAAAATTACGCTCGGTTGGAATAATCACCAGCGAATGGATCCTTATAACCTACATTAATATGCAAACATATTGGAAGAATTTGGAATTAATGAATGGTCACCCACAAGTATTACAAAAATCCTGCACTATCCTGCAATCGTCGAAACACTGTTCAGTAATAGTCTTGTTAATTAAACGTTTAATGGATGAGATAATAGTGAAAAATCAACTCCTGAAAATACACAATGGACACCGAGCAAAAAGAGGTGCATTCAACATCATCGGTAATGTAGCTAATTCTTTATTCGGAGTCCTTGATTCTCAGTATGCAGAAGAGATCGCCAATACCATTGATAAAATACAACAAAATGAGAATTATCTTGAAAATAAAACCCACAACCAAACCTCATTTCTGGACAGCACGATAAATATAATGAAGAAGAATAAACAAAGTATTGAAGGAGAATTTGTAAAGGTCGAAAAGACGTTGAAAAACCTGGATATTCGAATTGACAACATGTAATAAGGAATAGACAAACAAAGCATCGCTCAATCAGCTGCTGAACTAGCCCTTCAAAGAACGTTGAAACTAATATACTTCCAACGCGTGCAAGACTCCCTTCTAAGCATTTTAATAGACACACATCATGGTAAATTAAGTTCAGAATTAATTTCACCCCAACAGCTGCAAGAAGAGCTACTCCACATAAAGGCCAGCCTTCCCAGCAATCTAAAATTACCTACCGCAGAATTAAAACAACTTTATAACTTGATGTCCATCGAAGGACGATCACCACAAATTACGTTCTTTTTAAATTTAAACTTCCGCTAGTCTCAACTGAAGATTTCGAACTACTACAACTTAGTCCTGTGCCGTGGCATCTTAACAATGAATTTGTCAAAATCCAGTCACCCTTCCCATTTTTTATTGTAAATCGTCGTGATCAATACTACCCATTGAAGGAAGCTGATTCAAGGAAATGCACGTCAACCGAAAAAGAGCACTATCTATGTCAACAGAATCAACACGAGGATCCAACATAGCAATATGTGAGTTAAACCTGCTTAATCACCTGCTTAATCCAAACACATGGATATATTCTGTCAATGGCGAAGTCATCGTAAATGCAGTTTGTGAAGCAGTTCTAACTCAATTCACCATTCAAGACTCGGGGCTTCTATCTATGAATGAAAATTGCGTCAATTAACAGCCACTGATAAGCATTCAAGGCAACAAAACATTGAAGTCAACCAGTCACAAATCATACATCCCAACCGTGCAGATATCTGATTTGGTATTCTCATCAACAAAACCTCCAGCAGCCAACATTTCCCTTCATTATAACCACTGAGCATATAATAGATAGAGGACTCAAATCGCATAAAAATGTGTTTGCATCGAAATTGTGCGCAGTGGCTCCCACACTCTCATTTACGCTCCCGTCGTGCATGCGTTCAAACGAACGTAACTTCGTGTTTCCATTGCCGCAGCTACCACATTTTCGTCAACTTTCAAATGATCCACAGTTCGTGTGTTGTTGTAGCTACCAGTGCCAAGACGCATGCGCTTCGTTGTTGCTAGCATCGTTTATTTTTGTTTTGCCTATGCCCCTTTCCCTTGTCGCAGCTACCACAATGCCTACCATACATTTTGTTATTGTAGAATTGTTGTTGCATAAAACCGGTTATTGTTGTTGTTAAACGAAAATCAATAGCAAATGAGTGAAGCTCAAGTTTTTAATTTTGCGATTTCAGCATTTTTGGTTTTTGTGATTAGGAATTCTTTTTATTTCTAATTTTAAACGATATATATAAATTATATTAAATTCAATTGAATTAAATGAAATTAAATTGAATTGAGTTAAATTAAATTAAATTTACATAAATTAAATTAAAGTCAATTCAATTCAATTCAGTTCAATTCAAATCAATTAAATTAACTTAAATTAAATTGAATATAATTAAATTAAATTACATTAATTAAATTCAAATGAAATTATATTAAATTAAATTAAGTTAAATTTAACTAAATTAAAATAAATAACATTAAATTCAATTCAATAAACAACAATTCTAACAATTCAACAAATAACAACAATAACCGGTTTTATGCAACAACAATTCTACAATAACAAAATATATGGTAGCCATCGTGGTAGCTGCGGCAAGGGAAAGGGGCATATGCAAAACAAAAATAAACGATGCTAGCAACAACGAAGCGCATGCGTCTTGGCACTGGTAGCCACAACAACACACGAACTGTGGCAATGGAAACACGAAGTTACGTTCGTTTGAACGCATGCACGACGGGAGAGTAAATGAGAACGTGGGAGCCACTGCTTACAATTTCGATGCAAACACATTTTTATGCGATTTTAGTCCTCTATCTATTATATGCTCAGTGTTATAACTCTCATCAAGAACAACCATCCGCTATCAAAATAGAAATATCTAAGCTACAGCTTAATCTTCCTAATGAAATTCAACCACATGATATTCATCACTACATGATAAGTTATTTATGTCTCCTTCTGTTCGGCTGCATTATTTCGTTCTTTACCTGGCAACGCATCAGGAGATCTCGCAGCATCAATTGTGTACCACCACAATTCACGCCAAGAATTCACGTCATTGCACCTGATACAAGCCATAAAAAAGATTCGGATTTCACAATTGAGGTTTAAAATCCAGCTGTTGAACCCATAGTTTAACGGGGCGGAGAATATTCAGTTCCGAACAACAACAATAAGAATTTGTTAGTTCCGAACAACAACAATAAGTTAAGTTATTTATAAGTAGTTGTAGGCACACAAATAGGTAAGCATAACAGCAAAACAACAAGGCTAGCCAGTAACTGCCAAAAAAAGCGGAGCTTGCAAAAAGAACCGACATATGAGTGCAATGTTTTAAGTCAAGGCCAGTGTGGCTATTTTGTAATACAATTCTTAAGTGCAATGTGCAGAACAATATTTCAAGGGAAGCTCAACCGCTTTTGTCAATTTTGCATTTTGTTGTTATGCTTAAATTCAATCAATAATTTTATATACACATATACATTTATATTATTTATTAGTCTTATATAATTTACTATACAATATTTAGAAATAATTTTGTATAATAAGAAAAACTTTATAAATAAAGTCGTAGTCATTATACTCGGTGATATTCAAAAGCAACACTTTGAAGCGGTTGTTATTATTTCCAAGCGGGTTGAATAGGTTCAAGTGCTTAGTTAACCAATCAATCAAGCGGTTTGAATAGGTTCAAGTGCCTAGTTAACCAATTAATAAATAAACAAAATCATTTTTCTTAAGTCGAACAAGTTCAAGTGCTTTGTTGGTTATTGAATAATTAATCAATAAGAACTCGAGCAGGTTCATGTGCCTGATCGAATAAGGAATTGCAGTTGCGCCCACAAGACGCAACAGGGATTTTGAAAATTTTCCGACAAATTTAAAAAAAAATGTTTCTACAAACCATCCACATAGAACGACCATCAAAATAAAAGGAGTCCGAGACAAGTCCATTGAGTCGTTTCTGAGTCATGACATTACCAACGATCAACATTTCATTTTTATTATACACACTGAGGGAAATATGTGTTAAAATTAAATGTAATTGTATTTATATCAAACGAATTTGTTTTTGAAAAAATTCATTTAATTGAAACACATTTTTAACATTTTCAATAATGTTTGGATCCGGAGAGCATGGAGACCATTACAAAAGTTGAATATTTTGTTCACTGATCCAGTATAAGTACACCTTTTCATTTTTTTCCATAGATGGTTTTATTTCTTAAAAAATTGCACACTTTGTTTAGACTTCTTTCGATTTTACCAGCGATTTCACGAGTAATTAGGTTTTGTGCCATGTACACCTCAATTTAAACTTTTTTCTTCTCACTTAAAGCTTTTCCGCGTCACATCTTGCCACAATATACTCTACGCTAGTGATGTTCAGCTTATCGGCTCGCGCTGCCAGCTTCGTGCTAGCAGCAGCTCATCACATAAAACAATAACAAAGAAGCGTGTACGTAAATTTGTATTCGACAACATTGCACAGTGGACAAGAGCGAAAATATGCGGCTTATAGTTTTGCAGATTCATAAAATTAGTGCAAAACTTATGTTATACCAGGTAACATGCTTGGTATAATTTATTTTTATTATTATTTTATTAATATTACTTGTTATTATTATTACTATTATTACTTATTATTATTATTTATTATTACTTATTAAAATTTAATAAAAATTGTTTTCTATAGTTCTTCAAATAGCTGAGTAGTATATTTGGGAAAATGAAGTGTTAAATTAGTGTTTAAGCTAAAAGCTTTTTTTTTAATATTCAACTTTCTGATGACATTGCATTAGTTATATGAAAAAAATTTATCAATAAAATATATTTAAAAAATTTTGAAGGAAATTCCCACTCAATTGAAACACTTTTTGTAAAAACGTTGGAAGCCAAATTTTATTGAACAAATCTTGCAAAAGATTGTATTTATTTTTAAAATTTTAAAATCGTTTTTATAAATATTCTGGATTGAATAACACCAATTTAACAACTTCAAATGTTAGCACAGCTCTTAACACTTTAATTTTAACAATATACTCACTTCAATTTTATTTAAAACTTATTTCAATTAGCAAAATTTTATCTTACGCACTTATGTCAACACACTTCAAACTGACTTTACATATTAAAATAATAATATTAAATCGAACTAATTTCAACGAAATCTATTGCGCAGCTGCATGGTCTGAACTTCTGAGAAATAACAAAATTTCCTCTGTACTTGCTTGGTATCGAATTCAACAACCAAATCTTAAAACTGCTCCACTGTAAGGAAGGCAAATACACATAAACATCCCACCAAGAAATATAAACTGTAACCGAGTACATGAATTTGATTACTTATGCTTATATAATCGTTTACATGAAGCATAATGCTTTATTTAATTTATTGTGCAGCTGAATTGTCTGCACATTTCAAAAATAATGCTTTTTCCTGTTTGCATGCTTAAACTGCCTTAAACTTAACATTATCAAACTTCAAAATTAAAATCAAAATTATATGTTAACTTTTTGCATTGACTTATATATTTACATATATAAGTTGCAATTAACTATATTTTAGGAAAAAGGTTATTGTTAAACTAAAAAGTTTCAATATGAATGCTTTTTGTATAACAGCTGACTACATTGAAATAAATTTCTTACTGGGTTTTTTGTTCAAATAAAACATACACACAAACACACAGCGAGCTCGCCGTGCACGCGGTCAGCTCGTAAGTGCAGAAAGCTCGCAGGAGCTGAGTTGAACATCACTACTCTACGCACATTAATAAATTTTTATTAGTACTCATTTTTATGAAACTGTGACAAAAACTGAAGATATTAACTGTGAACCTATTCAAAAGCCGCATCGAAAAGTGCATAACTTTGTAATGACAAAGCTAAACCAACAACAGAAAATTAAGGGTAACTTTATTTACAATTTCTCTTTACATAACTTTTGATAATAAAATACTTAAGAAAATTTTACAGCAATAAGTTTTCTGTTATGCTCTTTTTGTGAGAAGAAAATCATTTTCATCTTATTGAAACAGGGAACCTATTCTGCTGACACGGAGTGTATGTATACATCTTAATGGACCTGAACCTGTTTTTGACCTTCTAAATTAATTTAATCGAACATGCTTGGTGAATGTAAACGAATTTTTTTGGTCGTGCTGTACTGGTTGTATATTTTGAACTTTTCCCTACAGCCATGCGAGAACGATTTGTATGACATCTAATAATACGACAGCCCAATGAGACCTTGTTGTATTAGTGCCAGCGTTCGCAACTATTTTTTTGTTTCTACACGGAAGGAAATAATTTACTATTATTAAGAAGAAAAAAAGCTGAACTGAATTATACTAGCAACAAGTGGAATTTCACTTAATTTTAGTGGAAGGAAGAAATTGACTTTCTTGCAACAAGTAAATAATTTTCTCAGTTATCAAAAAAAAATTCCAGTTGGAATATACGTAATCTGAGTAAATATTTCCTTAAGGAAAGTAATTATTTGCTTTTTTTAAGAAAAAAAATAGCTCAACTGAATTCGACTAGCATCAAGTGGAATTTCACTTAATTTTAGTGGAAAGAAGAAATTTTACTTTCTTGGAACAAGAAAATAATTTACTGATTTTTCAAAAAAAAATCCAGTTGAAATATACGTAATCTGAGTAAATATTTCCTCATTGCCAATTCGAGGCCGTTTAGCTGTACAAACACTTGTTTAAGTACGAGATGCATGTTCATGCTCGATTTTTGGTTCGACGCAGCAGATCATGTTTTTTTAATTTCTTCTTTCATATTCCTTTTTGCTTTTTCCTTACCTCCTGCTTTGTTCTACTTGTTTCTTTGTTCTTTTTTCTTTTGTTTCTTGCTTTGTGTATGCGGTTATTTGAATTCCAGCCAGAGCTGCCAGCTGGCGGGATTTTCCCCGTTTTTCGGGATTTTTCGTTCAAATGAGAGTTACCTTGTCGAAGCAAAATATGTCATTTCTTATGTCATCTTGTAGACAATTCCTTATTGCCGCTTGCGAAGAAATTTTTGAAAGGTTTGACTTTACAAATGATAGTTTTAAAGCTATGTTCTTTTATTTACCCAATCTGTTAAAAAACATTTTCATCCTTGGTCCCCTTGTCCTCTTATTTTCCACAAGTTTCCATGTTTAAAAAAAAAAATAGTTTCGTTTGGTTTTTGCATTCCCTAAAGCGACAGGTGCTGAAAGGTGTTAATTCTCAGCAATTATTTTGGAGACAATTGGAAAAACCAAATAGTTTATTTCTAGTGAAATAAGAGTTAGTTTGGATCTAGAACAAAAAACACTCAGCATAGAACAGTTTCAATTTATTTTTATATTCTTGGTTTTTCTTGTCAACAGGCACCAACAAAATCAAAAAAACAAAAATTCTCAAAACGTGTTGGGACCCGTTCTTCTTATTTAGATTACGAACTTCTTTTAACTTTCGCAAACATATTCGATGAAAATAGTTAAGTGGTTAATGGTAAATATACCGTTAAAACTATATAATTACTATACAATAATTAAATTAGTAATATTGTACGAACCCGTGTTTCAAATAAGGCTGATAATAGGGCTTACAAATGGCCACTTCTGGACTGTATCAAAACGGACCAGTTTAAAGCCATTCATAATGGAACTAGCACAGATATAGGGGAAAAAGGAATGTTTATAGGGACAATTGCCTTTTCCTATGACATCAACCCGTAAAGAGCGTCAGTTCGTTCAATGCAAAACGGTAATATAGTGGGACCAGTACTAGCCTTTTCTGGAACTAGTTCAGAACTATTCAAAATCTGGTCCATTTTTCGCAGGGCTTAAACAAAACAAAAATAAAGAACGCTCTTTATCAAAGCTCTTTATCCGGAACGCTCCACACTAAATCTTTGATGAAATTTCAAAAATATTTTTAAATTCAAATACATACTGAATGTATAAGTTTTCATAATAATAATGTATATATTCAGCAATTCCATTTTAAACGAACCGGGTTACGGAATGACCATCTCCGATTTGGATAAAATTTTGCATGGAGCATCACTGATGGAAATAAAAAACCTAATTTGCAGGAAAAAAATTTGGAATGATTTTTGGCGGAGTTATAGGGTTCACAAGATCGACAAAAATCGGTAATATCATCGAAAATAGATTTCTTTAAAAATTCATAACTCAAACAGTTATTAACCGAATTAAAAGTTTAGACTACCATTTTAAAGGTAATTAAACGGAATTTAATTAAAAATTTGATTTGAAAAGTTTAACATATAAGAAAAACAAATTTTTTTTATGAATTATATTTTATAATTTCTGTTTTAATTGTTTCTTCATAATATAACGATTTATAATAATTAACAACGATATATTAATAACAAAGTATGCTCTAATGAATTAAGTAGTTAATATAAAGACATAGAAAATTTTAATTAATTAAATACTCAGTTATAACCTCCCACGTAAGGAAATACAAAGTATTTAAATAAAATTAGCTAGCTATACAAATTAAATACTTCAGACTGTTTTGAAAATGAGTATCGGCTCGCTCTTACGCGTTTGTTGTCAACAGGAATGAAGCTATGGAATTTTTGTGTCCCGTTGATAGCTTGTATATTGTTAAACGTGTTCTTCAATTGCGATTCCATTTTTCTATATTCGCCATCCGTGCAATATCGGAACACCACTTCGGACTGTGTGCTTATCGCCCATTCATACAGTTTCTTCGCGTCTGTTATTTGATTGAAATAAGGGCGTTGCAGACTCGTTCTGGCAGCATTCCGCTTGAATGCCCCGCCTATGCCATCACATGGGCCTTTGCCATGTGATGTAGCAAAAAATGCCACTCTGCTTGAAATCCATGCTTCTTCTTAAACTGACACATTAGAAAGAAGTTTTTTTGTTCTTGTATTGTGATGCCGCGCCATCAGAAAAAAAAATAAATTTTTTTAATTATTCCAAACCGTTCCTTCAAATATTTGATGAGAATCAGTTGAAATTGGTGAACAGAGACGACATTGTGTTTTAAGCTTTCAGCGATTATGAGCAAACTCTGCTCCTGTATTTTACCATCATCTCCTCTGAAATATATCGCGAATGGATGAATCGTACATTGAGCATTTGCCCAGTGCCAGCCTTCCGCGGCGTCCTGCACAACGAACGAAAAGTTTTCGGCGAAGTCAGAAATGACAACAAATTCATTTCTTTGGAGCTGCCCTTTTGCGTAAGTTAGAAATGCTGACTGTTGACTGGCAATCAGGGTTCAGAAAATTTCACTCATGAAACAAAAATCTCAAACGAAAATGAAAATAAACGCTGTTTGAAGCAAACAACACACAATTTTATTTTCAATTCATTTTTGTGTGTGGCCGAGTTGGCGTGCTGTCGACCATCCTTCATAAATTATTCATGAACAAACTAAGATCGATCTCAACGGTTCGATGTGATTTCATCTCAAACATGTGTTGGATTTAAAATGTTCGTGTCATTCACCAACATTCATTGTTGTCAGGTCTTCATGAAGACAAAAATGAATACACATTTTTTAAACACGACTTGTTCGTGTTGGAAAACGCTGGCGGTCGTGAATAGAAAAATGAATGAAATGACGTATGAGTTTCTATGCACAAATCGATCACTTTGTTGCGTTGCTTGATGACAAAAACATATACTTTTTGTACTGTTGCATGGTCGGATGTGCGAAGCATTGCAGGCGTTAAATAATTCATAAATAGTGGTAAAAATACAAGCAAATTACATTCTTTTTTCTCTTCACGACCGCCAGCGTTTTCCAACACGAACAAGTCGTGTTTAAAAAATGTGTATTCATTTTTGTCTTCATGAAGACCTGACAACAACGAATGTTGGTGAACAACACGAAGATTTTAAATCCAACACATGTTTGAGATGGGATCACATCAAACCGTTGAGTTCGATCTTACTTTGTGTACGTGAAGCGCAAGCAAGTTTCAAAAGAATGCATGAAGAATTTTCGACAGCACGCCAACTCGGTTACACACAAAAATGAAATGCAAATAAAATTGTGTGTTGTGTGCTTTAAGAAAAAGATCGTGAGTGAAGGTGTGTGAATTTTCTGAAGCCTGCTGGCAATATAATCGTGCTGGATCAAGTCGGTGAGTTGTGTAGAAAATTGCGATATAAGCTCGTCAGTGGATCTCTCGACGTTCTCTAAGGAGTATCGACCTATTTTAATAGAATAATGATACCACATTTAAAAACGCCATAATATAGTCAGTCCTATTATTTATAACAGAATTTATACATACCGTTGATATTTATCCATTGTTTGAAAGAAATGTTCTCCAATTCATTAGCTTCAAAGATTTCAGCTAGAAATGTCTCCATCCCTGCTTCACCGGGACACTCTTCGCACAGATTTAGATAGCATTTGTCGTTCGGCACGGCACACATCATCTTCAAAAATAGATCGCGGTATGACTCCGTCTCGCAGAACATTCCCTTATAGGGCTGGTAAATTAGTTTTACGTTTTGGTGGTACGAGCAGACACACACTGAGTGAGTTCCCATTTTGTCGAAAGCCAATATGCACTCTTTTGGTCGTAATGAAGCAAATGACGAAAACCCGATCTTGCGATTGATGTTTTCCTTCTTGAATAAAGCGTATGCTTCCGATAAATTCATAAGCACGAGGCGGCGCTGTTTTGCAATTTTTTCTCCATTTTCATCTATGCGTACATACTCTCTCTTACCAGCGCACACCTGACTGATGTGATCACGTCGGTAAAATGCTTCAACGATGACTTTTGTGTCCCGATCTAGGATGTTCGTTGCTACGCGTTTCTTCGTGCCACATAATATGCCGCTTTCCTCGACTACCCTTTTAGTAAGTCGCTCTAAAGGTGTTGATACATCGAACTCACGCTCCAGTTTTCTCGCTGACCAAGACTTGGGAGCCATTGAAAGACAGAGCACTTTAGAATTTTTATCAGTCGTTTGTGAGAGTTTATCTCTTATTTGAGATAACATCTCTCCATCGTCAGTGTTTGCTAAGTTGACGTCATAATTAGGGATCTTGAAAATTTTCAACAATAAACTATTATAAATTGATTTATATATCCGCTTTGAGTATGAACAAGATTTAATTAGCTTGTCGCAATCAATCATTTCGACTCCGATGTATGGGAGAATTTTGTTAAATTCGTTCACGAACCAACGTCGGTCGACAAGTTCCGTTGATGAATCCGATAAGTACTGCTCGTCTCCCTGTACATTATTTTCATTGTCGCTCGAATCAACATCTATCCTATAAACATCCTTCCCGCCGGTTTTCTTCTTAAATCCCTGAATTCTGTCAGGTAGTTTTTTGAAGTGAAACTTCTTTAGCGGCGAGTGAAATTTCAAGGTCTTTTATTCGTGACGCTAGGCTAACGTTTTCAATTCATATGAAAATTTAAAAAAATTATCGCCGCTGCCTAGAATTGAACCTCAAACATCGTTGCTTTAGAGTCAGAATATATTCCTTAACGCCACGACGGCACATAATAAACAGCCAAACAAAATGTAATTAAAACTGAACGCGTAACATACTGAAAATAACATAATTAACATTAACATAACAGTAACATTAACATTACATTATTAACATAACCGTAACATTAATTTTCATCCTACAAGTATGCACGGAAAAAAAAAATAGAAAAATAGCTAAAACAGGAGCAGAACGCGTTCGTGAATATAGAGAGCGAATTAGAGCTCTTAAGAATACAGCCGCAGCTGGGTCTGCATCTAATGATGAATTTAAGGTGATTGCAACAACGGCTGAGTTTCAAAATGCATTTTTACGAAACATCAGTGTATTTTGGTGAATCTAGAAAGAACCACTCCCCAAAAAACACACTGATGCTTTGTAAATATGTATTTTGGAACTCAGCCATAATCTCAACAAAATTTTAAAGCCAACCAAGTTGATACACTCAACAATCAACGTTCGCTGCTTTATGAGGCCCTCTATCAACATAGCAATTATTATGATCAGGAAGCAGGAGGTAATAATGAACAAGATTTGCCTCTGCTTTCGGAGGCTCCTGCAAAGAGTACTATGCAAATGCAATCCAGCATTCAAAAAGTAACAATGTTGAGAAGACATTCGAAAGCAACTAACACCAACTGAACTTAAACAAGAACCGAAAATAACTGTAATTTTACAATTTTCAAAAGAAAAAAATTGTCGAAAGACTTTTTCATATATACCATTATGTTACAAATGTTCTCAGCCTCACGAATATTAAGTCGCTTTTAAATTTGAAACTGATTCTTTAAAAATTAATTTCTTGCCTAGTATATTTCAAGGAAAAATAAAGGTTGCTTTTGACATTTATTTTATCGGTCAAAAATAAAAGTTATTTTGTGACTTTAATTTTTTCGGTCAAAAATATCAAGCAATTTGTGTTTTCTTAAAGGCCGCTTGGCAGATTGAACTGTTGACACCATGTGTAAAATGTCTCACCGATGAGATGAAAATAATAATATCAAAATTTTTTTATCGGTAAAATGACTTGAACAAATATAAATTACTTTATATTTTTGACCGAAAAAAATAAACGGCAGAAAATAACTGTTATTTTTGCACAAAAAAACTATAAGGCACAAAAAACTGTTATTTTTGTCGGAAAAAATAAAAAGTAAGAGATAAAAGTTTATATGTGACACTTTCGACAAAAACCATAGCCGATACGGTCCCTGGATGCAAATATTGAATCAACAAATTATTATTCCATTTCGTATTGATTGAATTTCTTTTCAGATACTTTCTCTCTCTATTTCACACTAAAATCTCTCTTATTTCTTACTGTTAAAGAAGTTTCACTTCTGCCACGTGTACGTTGCTACACGCGAGTTTTTTTTCTGCACGTGTCACAAATGTGGTCACTATGCGACAACCGAATTGACACTTGTTTTGCTAACGCAATTATTGCATCATTCACTTTTCGCAAAATATTTGGATTTCTTCTGTGGATTTTTTTGCCAAACGGATTGCAACATATACGTACCATTTTGATTTTCAGCTTGAAAAAAATAATTAGAACACGATCGCTGCTGGAATTGCTTTCTTTTGAAAATTTAACGTCGACTAATGTCAATACGATAATTTCATAGCTTCATTCCTGTTGACAGCAAACGCGTTAGAGCGAGCCGATACTCATTTTCAAAATAGTCTGAAGTATTTAATTTGTATAGCTAGCTAATTTTATTTAAATACTTTGTATTTCCTTACGTGGGAGGTTATAACTGAGTATTTAATTAATTAAAATTTTCTGTTTTTATATTAACTACTTAATTCATTAGAGCATACTTTGTTATTAATATATCGTTGTTAATTATTACAAATCGTTATATTATGAAGAAACAATTAAAACAGAAATTATAAAATATAATTCATAAAAAAAAAATTTGTTTTTCTTATATGTTAAAATGAACAAAGTTCATGAACCTTTTGAGTGCCCACCCATATTTTAATGTTATTGAAAAGGTTTTTTTGCCACCTTAAAGAAAAAAATTATTTTGGGTTTTAAAGTGGCGTCTTTCGAACCCTTTATTCGAAATCAATTATCTTACCCCCAGGGTTCGAACCCTTTATCCCTCAAAACTTTTCAAATCAAATTTTTAATTAAATTCCGTTTAATTACCTTTAAAATGGTAGTCTAAACTTTTAATTCGGTTAATAACTGTTTGAGTTATGAATTTTTAAAGAAATCTATTTTCGATGATATTACCGATTTTTGTCGATCTTGTGAACCCTATAACTCCGCCAAAAATCATTCCAAATTTTTTTCCTGCAAATTAAGTTTTTTATTTCCATCAGTGATGCTCCATGCAAAATTTTATCCAAATCGGAGATGGTCATTCCGTAACCCGGTTCGTTTAAAATGGAATTGCTGTATTTCAAATAAATTTATACAATTTTTGCAATGATTGTTAGGTTGATCTCACACCCTTAAGGTTCTATCCCGAATATCGATAATATATCGCTTATATTTATTGTATGTTTTTATGGATACGTACGTATTTGATCTAAGTATTTATTTTTGTTATAATTAAATGAAATAATTTAATTTTTATAACATTAAAATGATACTTCTTTCTAAATTTAAAAACGGGGAAAAAAACGGGAAAACTCAAAGTAAAAAACGGGGAAAATTTTTTTTGTGTATGCAAAAATGGGGATTTATTTTTGCTGACACCTGGCAGCACTGATTCCAGCGTCAGTTTGATCGGCAACTCGAAGCATAAGGTTGTACAATTTTAGTGTCCAAGTTTTGTTTTTTATAAATGGCAATTAAATTGTTGCAGGAGTGGCAGATGCCTACATACATAATTGAAAGATTTGAAGGTAAGTGCTTTATTTACAAAAAAATATGACTTAATTCCAAATGTGTTTTTCAAAGCATCAGTTTTCTTTAAATTGATGCTTGATAGATTCACCAAAACTGCGCACCTAAAGCGTGCTTAATTATAAGAATCGAGTTCGGAACTCAGCTTTTATTTTAAAAAAAGTGGTAACAGCAACAACCACAGAAGCAGCGGAGCCCGACGTGCTTGCCTGAGTA
This sequence comes from Tetanocera ferruginea, assembly GCA_958299015.1. NCBI lineage: Eukaryota > Metazoa > Arthropoda > Insecta > Diptera > Sciomyzidae > Tetanocera > Tetanocera ferruginea. The sequence goes on along the minus strand of OY282641.1, from coordinate 98,055,499 downwards.
GGGCTTATTTGCTGCTACCTATGTGGTTGTTGTTGTTAAATGGTTGTTGTCTAAAGTTAAATGCCGGCATTTTATTGTGCAGCTACGCAAAGAAAATGTAAGTTTTCGCTTTTATATGCAGTCCGACCAAAAATCCACAAGAAAGTTAAGGAATAATTTTAGAGCCCAGGCCCGAATATTTTTTTATAATTTTTATTAAATGTATTTGGAGCTCCTACGCCCAAAGAAAATAAAAAATTATCGGTCTCGGTTAGTTTAGGATATAAAATTCGCGACAGTTTTAAAAATCAGTGCAAACTTATCAATGCTAAGTTATTAATGATTTTTAAAGAAGTAATAAGCGCCGCTGTCAAAAATTTGTATTAGAAATCGACGCGATTTCCATTAGGTTGCATTATCTTCCACACTCGTACACATTTGCACTGACTTTTCCAACTATTGCGAACTTTATCTCCTAAACTAATCGAGACAGGAAAATTCTTCATTTCACCATTGAGCTAAAGAGCAAAAATACATTTAATAAATATATGAAATAAGTATTTGGGCCTGGGCTCTTAAGTAAAATTATGCCATATTTAATAATTAATTATTTCAAAGTGAATTTAAAACACATGTGAAAAGCCCAAAAAATAATACATATTCAAATTATCATTCATATCAAAAGAATTTAGAAGAAGATGCTTCCGTATCCACACGTCTTCGCAAAATAGTGGAAACATTAACCAAAATCCAAGGTAAATTAACTCAAACAATGCAGCAGTCCATAAAATCTGACACAGACTATGTACGTTTCTTTACGCTTTAACGCAAACATACATATTTAAAGTTTTTCATTTTAAGAATTGGAAGTATATTTTAATTCTAAACCGGACCAACTGCTTAAGTGTTTCATAAATGAAAACAATATGTCAAAAGTGTAATTTGAAGCACCTTTTTCCCTTTTCAGTAAACTTAAGCATCATAAGTTATGGCGAAGCTGTTGAAGTAACAAATACTTGATACAAACGGGGACATTTGCTTTTTGTAGATAGAAACCTTTTAGAAATAGTTGATTTTGTTAAATTTAATAACAAAGATATCTTTTTTATTCTTTTCAATATTGAAATTTTTCAATTTGATAATCATTATATGTGTTACTTCGTATTTAATAAAACAACTTCTTATAAACAGCTGAATATAAATCAAATAACAATGAAACCAGTTCAAAAACATTATATTTCTAATGATAAACTTATTTGTAAGCCTAATATATTATAAGTATCTCATGCAAATTACATTTTATGTTATTTATAAATGGAAATAAAAATGGTTTTTCATTTTATTCTTGAAAGTTAATGGTCCCTTAAAAATCATAATTAATTCTCAATGTCATTGATAACCTTTATTCAAAACTTAAATTTATAAATAAAGAAAATTCAAATTGAAAAAATAAGGAAATTGAATTGTAATTTAATTATTATTGGATCTTTTCATATTGCAGAAAAAATCAGCAAGAATTTAGAATACTTTGGCTAGAATGTTAATTTTGATTCTCAGAAAATATTGGCTGGATTTAAGAAAATTTTGGTTGGAATATTCATTTTGACATCCCAGGAAATTTCGGCTTGGTTTTAGAAGATTTCGGCTAGAATGTTAATTTTGATATTCTAGAGAATATCGGCTGAATTTAAGAAGCGCTTGGCTTAAATAATAATTTTGATATCCCAGAAAATATCGGCTTGGTATTAGAAGATTTTGGCTGAAATATTAATTTTGATATCGCAGAAAATATCGGCTGAATTTAAGAAGATTTCAGCTGGAATATTGATTTTGATATATTAGAAAATATTGGCTTAGTTTGAATTTTGTTTAGAGTTTGAATTTTTATAGCTCAGAAAATATTCACTTGATTTTAGTTGCTTTTGACTGGAATATTTATTTTGATATGTCAGAAAATAAGTTACTTAATTTTAGCTTATATTCGCTGAGTCCTAACTTTGGCCATGATTTTATTAATCCCCACTGAATATGAGTATATTTTTCTATCCGTGTAAGGAAATTGTTGTGGTAAATATGACCCTGTTTGTCGAACTGTTTGCTATGAACGATATGTATTATGTATACAGTGGCTCAAAGTAATAATGGAACAAACTAAAAAATTTCATTCAAATCCAAATTTAAAATATTTTGATGGTCCAACTGGCAAGTTTTTGTATATTTAGAAAAGAGTATGATATGGTTAATATAAAGTAATTATAAGAATAATGAATTTACAGTTCATTGACTTAAAAAAATAAAAAAAACAAAATTAATAACAAAAATCAACATCAAAGTAATAATGGAACTCGACGTTAATTTCTAAAAACATAAGCAAAATTATTAAAAAAATGCATAGTATATATTAAGTTGATAAGCCCTTCCATTCAATAACCACTTCCAAATGATTTGGCATTGATTCACCACTTTTCGGCAGTAGGACTGCTCCATATTCTTCCACTCCTCAATAAGGGCTGTTTTTGGCTGATCACGAGTAGAAATTGTGTGATTTTTCAACTTTCCTTCGGGTTACTCCATGTGAGCTCAATAGAAATGAGGTCTGCAAAGCGGGTTGGAGTGTCCAAGACATGTGGTCAATTATTAAGAAGTCAGCTTCTCACATTATAGGCCTTTTGTCTCGGATCGTTTTCCTGGAAAATGAAAATCAATCAATCAATACCCAACTTTCACACACTTTCATTCGAATTATTGTTCAATATATTAATGTATTAGTGTTGGTCCATATTGCCATCGATGATGTGAAGCTTTCCAGGACTTGCAGCTGACATGGCACCCTTGAGCACCACTGAACCCATACCGTGCTTTATTGTGGGGCGAAGGTTGTTTTTCTCAAGTTTCACATTTACCATTCTCAACACGTAGGATCGGCCATCTGACCGGAAAACGTTAAATTTTCTTTCATATATTATGAAAATTTGTTCCCAATATTAAAATCCCTTTCTCGGTGGATCCTACGTGTGGAAAAAGGTAAATACGAAACTTGAGATACTTGAAAACGATACTTGTCACACAATTACTTTGATGTTGATTTTTGTTATTAATTTTGTTTTTTTATTTTTTTAAATCAATGAACTGTTAATTCATTATTCTTATAATTATTTTATATTAACCATATCATACTCTTTTCAAAATAGAGAAATATTTTAAATTTGGATTTGAATGAAATTTTTTAGTTTGTTCCATTATTACTTTGAGCCACTGTATGGTTATACTTATCAGTGTGGCGTACGTACTTTGTTTGTATGGACTCCTCCCATCATTCAAGGCCGACACCATGATGCTTTACATACACAACCATGGTTGCCTTGGTTCCACAATGTTGATCTGTATTATTTTGAAACATCGAATTTTAAATTAACGACAATTTTAAAATATTATTATATTTCTGTTACGGCCGGTTTGTTCGCGGAGTTATAAATATAAAACTTATTCTGTAACTCTTTTTGTGACTAAATCGGTTTGTGCGCTATCTAGAACTCGTTATATATCAAATTGAAACGAACTTTAAACCTCGTTATAAATAAAAATTCAATTGTGCTAAAACGCCACAAAATGTGTTTCAAATTTGTAACGAGTTTTATAGCCTGGTTATGAATTAAACGTCAGTTCTATCAAAACGCTACAAAATGTATACATATTTGATGCTTTGACTTTTTCACCACGTTATAAAAGCACTTCAACAGTTTATAACGCGTTACAAATCGAATGAACAAATTGAAAAAAATTATAACGTGTTATAAAGAAGTTGTATTTTATGGCTGGTTTTAGATATAACGCGTTATAAGCAAATTTATAACTCTGTGAACAAACCGGCCGTTATTGTTCTATATTTTAAATCTAATATATAAAAATCTCGTGTCACGGTGTTAGTGTATGAACTCCTCCGAAACGGCTGGACCGATTTTAATGAAATTTTTTTTTTTATATTAAGTACACTGAGGGAAATATGTGTTAAAATTAAATTAAATTGTGTTCATTTTAAACGAATTTGTTTTTGAAATAGAGCTTGAAACAAATTCATTTAAATTAAACACAACTGTTCTTAAAGTTAAATTTAAAACAAGGGTTTTTGTTTTTAAAACAATGTTTTTAAATAAGAAAACAAATTTAAAACAAAAATTTTTAAATTTAAAACAAATGTTTTAAAGCATAATTTTTTCGATGCCATTATTTAATTTTTTCCGAGTTTTTAATGACAGATTCGTAATCAGCGACCCTTGGGACCCTCCGAATACCGAATCTCAACTCCTTTCAATGAAGTTTGCATTTTAAATATTTCAATATTGAAAAACTGAATTAGTTTTTATTTTATTTTATGTTCGATATTTTTCAAACCAATGAAAATTCAAAATTCAAAAAATGTCAAAGAAAGTTTCAAAGAAATAATGAATGAAAAAAAATTGAAAGGAGTGTATAGTTGAAATTTAAACACAATTGTATTAAATTTTGTTTTGTAGAAACGCAAAGGCGTTAAATTTATATTTTAAAAATTTTTGTTTCATTTTAAAGTATGTTTTTTTTCTCAGTGTAGGTATGAGAATAGGTTATAAAGTATTTTTAATCTTCCTACCCATGAGGGGCGTGGCAGTTTTTCAAGAAAACAAATTTTCGGTTTTACTTTCGTTCTAAATCGCACATAAATGAAAGTCGGTACGAACTTACTATTGACACGCGCCCTTCGATTGTCAAATTTAAGCGATCTTTGGAAAGGGCATGGCACCGCTCACACAATTAAACTTTTTGATATAGAATAGATTTGGAACTTGATGTCGTATAACAGTAAAGCTGAGTTTGAAATAACTGATTGGTCAGGTCTCTCAATTATAAAAAACTGGCATTGGAAAACGGGACGTGGCTACGCTCATACAACTCGAATTTTTGGTACAGAATAGCTATGGAAGTAAAATTCATATAACATTTAACTCAGAATGAAGTTACTATTTGGTGGTGTTCTGCTACTGGAAGACTAGAATGGGCATTGTACAGGTGGTGTGGCTCCACCCATATAAGACACATTTTTTAAATTGAATCACTTTGGAAATAACGGTCACAGATCAAATAAACTGGGTTTGGAGTAACCATTTGGTGATATCCTACTATTCGAATATACTCGCAAACTAAAACTGATGGCTCCACCCATAAAAGAAAATATTTTTATTAAATAGCTTTGGAAATAATGGTTAAAAAATATTGAAACTTAGAGTGGAGTTTGTCTATTGACAATCTGGAACAGGCAGTGGACAAGGACGGCAGCAATGCGCCGGGTTCCAGCTAGCTGTTATATATAATTATAATAAATTTTTGGTGTATGACTAAATTTTAAAAGCTATAAAGCCTCAAAGGCTTAGCTTATAATACATATATTGCATAAATTAAAAATTACATATTTGTCAAACCAACTTAAATAACTCAAAAATTGTCCTTTTATTCAGATAGAAATATTGTTTGTTATTTCAAAAAAATATTTAGAGAAAATTAAAAAAAAGAAAGGAGTTTATAGTTGAAATAAATTTTTTATAAGTTGAAAATTAAACAAACTTGTTTTAAATTTTGTTTTGTAGAAACACAAAGGTGTTAAATTTTTATTCACATTTTTGGTTGTTTAATTTTGAAGTATGTTTCTAGTAAATATGACTTAAATATTTATGGTATTCATGAAATTGATTCCAAAATTTTTCCTTCTTGATTTTTAGACACGATTTGATCATGATGAAATTCGAAGGAGATTAGCTCGGGGAGTTGAAAATGATTATTTTATTGCTTCCAACAATGACCAAATTGATTGCGTTCCAGTTGACAATGGTAAGTGCCTATTGATTCGAAAAACGGAACCTCCAAATGGGAAGGTCCCCTTAAGAGGCGAAGGTTTTCTTGTTCGTAATATAATGGAAAAATCGCAAAGATGCGTTATGTCGGTTGAGCGTTTACCCGATACTTTGCTCGACTTTACGGGATGAACTGTCAAAACGCCCGACCTTATAATTTTGAAATCATAATGTCGCTTTAGCATGTAGTGCGTCTATCACTGCCACTACCACTGTCTACCACACGCAGTCAAATCAAAACATCCCACAGAGTCCCATTTACCTTAATCGCAAAGTATGTAATAAAAATCTTAGCACAAAATTGAAATTAAATTATAAAATGCTCAACTCATGAAAACTTTCACTTTCAACTTTTTCGGCAGGTCACGCTTTGATCGTATCTTACCCCTTCCTACGAGATTTGACAGTTTTTACGATGCAAAGCATGATCGAAGCTTAAGGTCGAAGTTTGAATTGCTTCATAACAACTCGTTGTTTCTACTTTTGCTGTCATAGCGCGACCGACCTAACGCGCCATTGCGATTTGGATATAAGGTCTAAGAGCCAGTCAAAACTTAGATTTTGTGTGTGGTTGCAAACAACAATGGGTAGCAACGGTAGGATGTTATGAATCCAAGGTCGAGGGAACTTTAGAAGCTAGAGGCTTCGAAAAGCACGAAAAAAGGGTCCTTTTTCCGGCATAGTATCAAAGCTAAATTTTATATATGTTATGCAGGCCATCATTATACACATAAAAATTCCCTGTCAGACACCATGCAAGGGAGTTCCTTCAGCCAGAGACTTAAAAGGTTAAAAATTATTTATGAATCCGGAATCAGTGCTCTTTTAATTTAGAAAATATTCTATCAATATTGGTATCATTTAAAAGGTAATTTTATTAAGGTTATTTTGTACTCGACAAGGTTTTTTGCTTATTGTTTTTTTTTAATTTTTATTTAAATTATTGAAGTTTATTTACGAAGACAAGTTATTAAGAGTACCTGGGTGACCGAGCTCCGCTCAGATTCCTACCGTCTATTCAAATGTTTTACGGTTTTTTATGTATCGAAAATGCCAACTTTATCTTAGAAACAACATATAAGATAATTTTTTTTCAATAAACTTGAAATGCATTTTTATTTTATGATAATTTCGTTTTTCAACTAAACGAAATTTGTTTTGGTTTTTTTATCCCTACTCAAATACTAAATAATTTCGATAATTTACTTATGCTAAACGAAACTTAACTCTGACTCATAGTGCCGGCCATTCCAAGCCAAATGCTTTTTTTTCCAAAATTTACCTCATGCTCCTCTTCCACTTACAAGAATAGAAGTTATTTTTTTATGTCGCAATTTTTTCTAAAGTTATGGAGATAACAATTTTTTATCAAAGTAAAATTCCTGAAAATGGAGTCATTTTCAATAAATCATATCTCTGTCATCTGTTACCCCTATTTTTGTAAATGAAGTATCGTTAGAAAGGAATTGAAAAGCGATTTTTAATAAAAATAAAATTTTTGGAATTTTTTTGCTAGAGTTGCCTATTTTTTTAAAAAAAAAGTAAGCTGTTCACATCTCAAAAAATGCATTTCCGGTTTTTTTGACGTAGAATTGTATGGGGGCGTTTCAACAAATTTTTTTTAGGTCATACCTACAGCCTTTAATACTCATCATTCAAACATAATATATATACTAAAGTATCAGATATATCCTGCGCTAAACGAATATCTTAATTTGGATTTTGTTACTTTTATATTAAAGTCACAAAATAGCAAAAGCTTAGAAGAATAATCTAGATTTTTATATAAGAAAATCAATCATTAGCTCAGAGGCGTTCCTAGGCTTGGTGTCACCCGGGGCGGATACCCATGGTGTCACCCCTATAAGAAATTTCTAAATGCAATTAGAAACCAATTTGATGAGATTTGTGTTTTTATTATTTCCTTTATGCTTTCCGAAAAAAACAACAGATAACAAACAATAACAAATTGTTAAAAAAAAAAAACTAGTAAGGTATATCTTCGACTTGGCCGAAGTTAAAATACCCCCACGGCCGATTCTTAAGGGTGGAAGAATCTTAAATTGGAGAGCTTTTTATATGAGATTTTGAGGGATTTTATTATTTTTATGTGTCTAAAATACATACATATCAAATTTTTTTCCTGCAGCTTAAATATAAGCCTTTTTATAAAGTTTTCAATTGTGGGGTTCTATTGGAGGTGGGCGTGTTAGTTTGTGTATGACGCCAATTTTTCTAACACACCTCAGTTTTGACATAGAATACACGAACACCGAGTTTCCGTTTTGTACCTTTAATAATAGCCCCTTTATAGGGTTATCAATTTTGGGGTTGTATGGGAGGTGGGCGTGTAAGTCGGCGGATGACGCCCATTTTTCTTACATACTTCAGTTTTGACATAGAATACACAAATACCGAGTTTTCGTCTTGTAACTTTAATATTAGCCTCTTTATAGATTTTTCAATTTTGGGGTTGTATGGGAGGTGGGCGTGTTAGGGGGTGGATGACGCCCATTTTTCTTTTATACCTCATTTTTGACATAGAATATACAAATACCGAGATTCAGTTTTGTATCTTTAATTTTAGCCTCTTTATAGAGTTTTCAATTTTGGGGTTGTATGGGAGGTGGGCGTGTTTGTGGGTTAATTTCGCCCATTTTTTGAATACGTCTTAGTTTTAACATAGAATACACAAATACCTAATTTAAGTATTGTAGCTTTAACATTAGCTTCTTTGTAGAGTTTTCAATTTTGGGGTTGTATGGGAGGTAGGCGTGGTTTTCATCCTATTTAGCCCATTCTCGAACTTGATCTTAGTTTTTTTAAAAAAAGCTTAAATATCAAATTTCATTACGATAGCTTGAAAATTACGACTGTAATCGTGTCGACAGACGGACAGACGGACAGACGGACAGACGGACAGACAAACGGACATGGCTAAATCAGCTCAGGTGGTGATGCTGATCAAGAATATATATACTTTTCTATACCTACCACGCCTCCTTTTGGGCGTTACACACGTCGTGACAAAATTAATATACCCCTTACGCAGTACGCGTGGGGGTATAAAAATATTACATTTTGAAAAATTGTTGTTTTTATTGTAATAAAATGCGATTTTAAAGAATTAAATAACTGTTATTTGAACTTTTTTGGTTGCAAACTATAGTAAGCGCCGCAGGCAAAAATTTTGTATTAAAATCGCGCGATTTTAAATCATTTAATTTATAAAAAATCGCCTGCACCGAAAAATTTTACCACTCAATTTGTAATAAAAATATTTTATTTTTTACAAATTAAATGATTAAAAAGAGGGTTAAAAGTTATTATTGCAGGCGAAACATTTTTATTGAAAATGTCGTGATTGTTAAATTTAACAAAAATTGCAAAAATGGTTGAAATTGGTTAGTTTCTAAGGGTACTTTCATTGGGTACTTTTCTTATATTGATTTTTTACATTATTTTGTATGGGAGATGCATGCCAAAGTTGGCCGATCTTAATAAAATTTGGTCAGACGGCAATTAGAAAAATTGATGTGCACACAAAATGATAGAAATTGATAAGACCTTAGGATCCTCCCAAGGACGTATATTTAAATTTTACATAATTTTGTATGGAAGGTACGTACAAAAGTAACCCGATCCTAACGATACTCAGTGAGAATGCTAGACATATAGATAATAGATGTTTATTGAAAATTACAGAAATTAGTAAGACTTTCTTTTTTATCCTGCATAATTTTCTTGTTTATGAAAAGGTACAGATAATATTTTGAAAGTCAAAAGTTAATACTTCAAAAATTTTCAAAAAAGTTTCGCTAAATCCAAGAATCGGTTTTTTTTTTTTGTTAAAGATTTTAAAGATATGTTAAAAAAATCTCTTAAATTTTATATAACTTAATAATTTGGTTCAATATTCTAAAATTAAGAAAAACAAATTTTGTTACTATTTTCATACCATTTCGATGCATTAAAAGTAAGCTGTCCTAAATACTGGCATTTCTTACTTTAAGAAATCTCATCGAAATCTGTAATATTGATTTCAAGCTCATCTGCAATGGATAAAAAAGCAAGATCGGAAACTCTGGCCTATCCCATGGAATACCTTGAAAGTCCAATGGAAGTCCAAGTAAGTCTGTATTAATTTAAGCTTTGAAAAACTCCTTTCGCATGAAGCTACTGATAAACAAATTGTAGAAAATAATTTCAATGCTAATGAAATATTTGGCGAAATTTCCAAAAAGGACCACTCGACAATGAAAGTGAGCATTTCTAATGCTGTCTAATTGTTGGCGCTTTCGAAATCGATTTGTGCTGCATATATGTGTCTACGTAGCATCGCAAGCAATTTCAACAATTAGCTCCTTTTCTGAAATTTCGTCGTAAGCTGCTGCCAAATTTGGAACACTTAACATGGACTCATTTGCGTTGTGATACAAAAAGTTTTCAGATTTTACAGCTCGAAACGTTTTCGCAATGTTTCCTTCTCTTTGCTTAGACTTGCAAGCAGAATTTCATATTTTGAAACAGCAATTACATTTTTTACCGTAAAGTATTTTATCACTTTTTCTGTTTGTGACAGAAATAAAAAAAATCGAAATGGTGTCACCCCTAAAATTGTGGTACCCGGGGCGGACCGCACCCCCTCCCCCCTAGGAACGCCTCTGCATTAGCTGCTTGCATGTTGTGTCTGCTGCTTTCTTTATTTTTGTTTTGTTGTTTTTGCTTGTGTTGGTTTTGTTTTGTACCCAATAGGCAATTAAACCAGCGCTCTTCATACGAAGGCCTGTATTGACTGCTACCTTTGAAAACCAACCACATCCTTTCCCCGCTGCTCTTATGAGCCCTTCTTGAAGGCCTTCGTTTGCTGCAAAAAAGGCAGCACAACAAACCTTTTTTTCCTTCAAAGACTGACTTTTCATATACTTCAGGGCAACTTTTTCGTTTAAAGTCAAAATATATGCCAGTTTAAAACTATGACATAATAATAATGGCCCTTCCAATTGTTGTATCAAAGTTTATAGATTGCAATTAATCTGACATAAAAAAACATAGGAGAGAAGATAAAATAATAGAATATAATAAACAGAAAAAGGTTTAAAAGAAAACAATACTTTTTCAATACTTTTTGTTTACCCCTTCTTTTAGCCATTCTTTAGAAGTGCTTCTATCAGGCCTCTTTTCAGCTATCGGAGCGGAAGTCCTGAAAAATCTTCCACTTCATATAAAAAAGAGAGTATAATTGTATATGAGCGCGGCAAAGTCCACAGGAAGGCCTGCTAGCAGCGCTGTCATTGTCTACTGGGTATGAACTGTTTCCCAGCATTGGTGCTCTACTCCACGTTAAGAGGGTGTTCCAAGTTAAGAGGGTGTTCCGATTAGATTTAACACTTATGAAAAAAAGAAACAGTTTCGATAGTATCGTAAGTGTAGACGTAGAATTCCGTTTTAGTTGTAGCCTCTTCTACTTTGTCTCTTTGGTCCGATTGTTTTGTCCATTTTGCACGTATATTTATTGATCTTCCGAAAATTAACAAATAAATGAATAACACTCAATTATGGACTCATTGAGCCCAAAACAAAGAAAAAGTAAAAATGTAAGTATGATTAAATGAGCAAGCAAAAGGAAACAAGCAAAATTTCAAACTTTTTCGATCATTTCGTTTAGTTTGATAGGTTGAGTTCATTGAATTAGTTGAAAAGAAAGCGAAGCAAATTCACTTTCTATTGGTGCCACTTTCGTCTCTGCCCGATATATAGTTTGCGAGCTACAGTCAGTTTAACTACTAATTTCAAATTAAAATTAAGATCCCGATTTTTAAAAAATCGTATGTTGTCTATATTTCACGCTTAGCACATGTCCTTTCCTCTCGTCTCTGTCTGATATTTAGTTTGCGAGCTACACTTTCGTCTCTGTTCGATGTATTGTTTGCGAACTACACTCGCTAGTGCTAGTGGGATGTGGGATCCAAATTAATTTGCATTAAAAACATAAATTAAAATTTTACGCTATCTATTGGGTAAAAGCATAAAACGAAATATGATCCAACTCGTTTTTTTCATAAGAGTTAAATCTAACCGGATCACAGACCAATTTCATTAAATTTAACAGTTTGAGTTCATTGACTGAGTTGAAAAGAGGTAAATGACCTCTGGTTCCAAAATAGAGCACTTAGTAAACTAGAACAGTAGTGCATATATAACCCAATGCGAACCAATGCTTACAATACTACCAATACGAACTAGAACTTCCAGTTTCACGAAAACACGAACCTCAACTACACGTGTATTTCATTCATGAACTTCACGTGAAGTTCGTATTCACGTGAAAGTGCCAATGACCCACCTGTGACCTCAGATAATCCGACTGCATCCGATTGGCCATAGAATCATCCATGTTGGTCCAAATTTTCCATGGAACCCATCAAAGTACCAATGACCCACCTGTGACCTCAGATAATCCCACTGCATCCGATTGGCCATAGAATCATCCATTTTGGTTCAAATGTTCCATGGAACCCATCAAAGTACCATTGACCCACCTGTGACCTCAGATAATCCCACTGCATCCGATTGGCCATAGAATCATCGATTTTGGTCCAAATGTTCCATGGAACCCACAAATGTGCCAATGACCCACCTGTGACCTCAGATAATCCGACTGCATCCGATTGGCCATAGAATCATCCATGTTGGTCCAAATGTTCCATGGAACCCATCAGAGTACCAATGACCCACCTGTGACCTCAGATAATCCCACTGCATCCGATTGGCCATATATTATCCATTTTGGTCCAAATATTCCATGGAACCCATCAAAGTACCAATGACCCACCTGTGACCTCAGATAATCCCACTGCATCCGATTGGCCATAGAATCATCCATTTTGGTCCAAATGTTCCATGGAACCCATAAAAGTACCAATGACCGACCTGTGACCTCAGATAATCCCACTGCATCCGATTGGCCATAGAATCATCCATTTTGGTTCAAATGTTCCATGGAACCCATCAAAGTACCATTGACCCACCAATGACCTCAGATAATCCCACTGCATCCGATTGGCCATAGAATCATCCATTTTGGTTCAAATGTTCCATGGAACCCATAAAAGTACCATTGACCCACCTGTGACCTCAGATAATCCCACTGCATCCGATTGGCCATAGAATCATCCATTTTGGTCCAAATGTTCCATGGAACCCATAAAAGTACCAATGACCGACCTGTGACCGCAGATAATCCCACTGCATCCGATTGGATATAGAATCATCCATTTTGGTTCAAATGTTCCATGGAACCCATAAAAGTACCATTGACCCACCTGTGACCTCAGATAATCCCACTGCATCCGATTGGCCATAGAATCATCCATTTTAGTCCAAATGTTCCATGGAACCCATAAATGTGCCAGTGACCCACCAGTGACCTCAGATAATCCCACTGCATCCGATTGGCCATAGAATCATCCATTTTGGTTCAAATGTTCCATGGAACCCATCAAAGTACCATTGACCCACCTGTGACCTCAGATAATCCCACTGCATCCGATTGGCCATAGAATCATCGATTTTGGTCCAAATGTTCCATGGAACCCATAAATGTGCCAGTGACCCACCAGTGACCTCAGATAATCCGACTGCATCCGATTGGCCATAGAATCATCCATGTTGGTCCAAATGTTCCATGAAACCCATCAAAGTACCAATGACCCGCCTGTGACCTCAGATAATCCCACTGCATCCGATTGGCCATAGAATCATCCATTTTGGTCCAAATGTTCCATGGAACCCATCAAAGTACCAATCACCCGCCTGTGACCTCAGATAATCCCACTACATCCGATTGGCCATAGAATCATCCATTTAGGTCCAAATGTTCCATGGAACCCATAAATGTGCCAATGACCCACCTGTGACCTCAGATAATCCCACTGCATCCGATTGGCCATAGAATCATCCATTTTGATCCAAATGTTCCATGGAACCCATAAATGTGCCAGTGACCCACCAGTGACCTCAGATAATCCCACTGCATCCGATTGGCCATAGAATCATCCATTTTGGTCCAAATATTCCATGGAACCCATAAATGTGCCAATGACCCACCTGTGACCTCAGATAATCCCACTGCATCCGATTGGCCATAGAATCATCCATTTATGTCCAAATATTCCATGGAACCCATAAATGTGCCAATGACCCACCTGTGACCTCAGATAATCCCACTGCATCCGATTGGCCATAGAATCATCCATTTTGGTCCAAATGTTCCATGAAACCCATCAAAGTACCAATGACCCGCCTGTGACCTCAGATAATCCCACTGCGTCCGATTGGCCATAGAATTATCCATTTTGGTCCAACTGTTCCATGGAACCCATAAATGTGCCTATGACCCACCTGTGACCTCAGATATTCCCACTGCATCCTATTGGCCATAGAATCATCCATTTTGGTCCAAATGTTCCATGGAACCCATAAAAGTACCAATGAGCCACCTGTGACCTCAGATAATCCTACTGCATCCGATTGGCCATAGAATCATCCATTTTGGTCCAAATGTTCCATGGAACCCATAAATGTGCCTTTGACCCACCTGTGACCTGAGATATTCCCACTGCATCCGATTTTCCATAGAATCATCCATTTTGGTCCAAATATTCCATGGAACCCATAAATGTGCCAGTGACCCACCAGTGACCTCAGATAATCCCACTGCATCCGATTGGCCATAGAATCATCCATTTTGGTCCAAATGTTCCATGGAACCCATCAAAGTACCATTGACCCACCTGTGACCTCAGATAATCCCACTGCATCCGATTGGCCATAGAATCATCGATTTTGGTCCAAATGTTCCATGGAACCCATAAATGTGCCAGTGACCCACCAGTGACCTCAGATAATCCGACTGCATCCGATTGGCCATAGAATCATCCATTTTGGTCCAAATGTTCCATGAAACCCATCAAAGTACCAATGACCCGCCTGTGACCTCAGATAATCCCACTGCATCCGATTGGCCATAGAATCATCCATTTTGGTCCAAATAGAATCATCCATTTTGGTCCAAATGTTCCATGGAACCCATCAAAGTACCAATCACCCGTCTGTGACCTCAGATAATCCCACTACATCCGATTGGCCATAGAATCATCCATTTTGGTCCAAATGTTCCATGGAACCCATAAATGTGCCAATGACCCACCTGTGACCTCAGATAATCCCACTGCATCCGATTGGCCATAGAATCATCCATTTTGATCCAAATGTTCCACGGAACCCATAAATGTGCCAGTGACCCACCAGTGACCTCAGATAATCCCACTGCATCCGATTGGCCATAGAATCATCCATTTTGGTCCAAATATTCCATGGAACCCATAAATGTGCCAATGACCCACCTGTGACCTCAGATAATCCCACTGCATCCGATTGGCCATAGAATCATCCATTTTGGTCCAAATATTCCATGGAACCCATAAATGTGCCAATGACCCACCTGTGACCTCAGATAATCCCACTGCATCCGATTGGCCATAGAATCATCCATTTTGGTCCAAATGTTCCATGAAACCCATCAAAGTACCAATGACCCGCCTGTGACCTCAGATAATCCCACTGCGTCCGATTGGCCATAGAATTATCCATTTTGGTCCAAATGTTCCATGGAACCCATAAATGTGCCTATGACCCACCTGTGACCTCAGATAATCCCACTGCATCCGATTGGCCATAGAATCATCCATTTTGGTCCAAATGTTCCATGGAACCCATAAAAGTACCAATGAGCCACCTGTGACCTCAGATAATCCTACTGCATCCGATTGGCCATAGAATCATCCATTTTGGTCCAAATGTTCCATGGAACCCATAAATGTGCCTTTGACCCACCTGTGACCTCAGATATTCCCACTGCATCCGATTTTCCATAGAATCATCCATTTTGGTCCAAATATTCCATGGAACCCATAAATGTGCCAGTGACCCACCAGTGACCTCAGATAATCCCACTGCATCCGATTGGCCATAGAATCATCCATTTTGGTTCAAATGTTCCATGGAACCCATCAAAGTACCATTGACCCACCTGTGACCTCAGATAATCCCACTGCATCCGATTGGCCATAGAATCATCGATTTTGGTCCAAATGTTCCATGGAACCCACAAATGTGCCAATGACCCACCTGTGACCTCAGATAATCCGACTGCATCCGATTGGCCATAGAATCATCCATGTTGGTCCAAATGTTCCATGGAACCCATCAAAATACCAATGACCCACCTGTGACCTCAGATAATCCCACTGCATCCGATTGGCCATAGAATCATCCATTTTGGTCCAAATGTTCCATGGAACCCATCAAAGTACCAATCACCCGCCTGTGACCTCAGATAATCCCACTGCATCCGATTGGCCATAGAATCATCCATTTTGGTCCAAATGTTCCATGGAACCCATAAATGTGCCAATGACCCACCTGTGACCTCAGATAATCCCACTGCATCCGATTGGCCATAGAATCATCCATTTTGGTCCAAATGTTCCATGGAATCCATTAATGTGCCAATGACCCACCTGTGACCTCAGATAATCCCACTACATCCGATTGGCCATAGAATCATCCATTTTGGTCCAAATGTTCCATGGAACCCATAAATGTGCCAATGACCCACCTGTGACCTCAGATAATCCCACTGCATCCGATTGGCCATAGAATCATCCATTTTGATCCAAATGTTCCACGGAACCCATAAATGTGCCAGTGACCCACCAGTGACCTCAGATAATCCCACTGCATCCGATTGGCCATAGAATCATCCATTTTGGTCCAAATATTCCATGGAACCCATAAATGTGCCAATGACCCACCTGTGACCTCAGATAATCCCACTGCATCCGATTGGCCATAGAATCATCCATTTTGGTCCAAATATTCCATGGAACCCATAAATGTGCCAATGACCCACCTGTGACCTCAGATAATCCCACTGCATCCGATTGGCCATAGAATCATCCATTTTGGTCCAAATGTTCCATGAAACCCATCAAAGTACCAATGACCCGCCTGTGACCTCAGATAATCCCACTGCGTCCGATTGGCCATAGAATTATCCATTTTGGTCCAAATGTTCCATGGAACCCATAAATGTGCCTATGACCCACCTGTGACCTCAGATAATCCCACTGCATCCGATTGGCCATAGAATCATCCATTTTGGTCCAAATGTTCCATGGAACCCATAAAAGTACCAATGAGCCACCTGTGACCTCAGATAATCCTACTGCATCCGATTGGCCATAGAATCATCCATTTTGGTCCAAATGTTCCATGGAACCCATAAATGTGCCTTTGACCCACCTGTGACCTCAGATATTCCCACTGCATCCGATTTTCCATAGAATCATCCATTTTGGTCCAAATATTCCATGGAACCCATAAATGTGCCAGTGACCCACCAGTGACCTCAGATAATCCCACTGCATCCGATTGGCCATAGAATCATCCATTTTGGTTCAAATGTTCCATGGAACCCATCAAAGTACCATTGACCCACCTGTGACCTCAGATAATCCCACTGCATCCGATTGGCCATAGAATCATCGATTTTGGTCCAAATGTTCCATGGAACCCACAAATGTGCCAATGACCCACCTGTGACCTCAGATAATCCGACTGCATCCGATTGGCCATAGAATCATCCATGTTGGTCCAAATGTTCCATGGAACCCATCAAAATACCAATGACCCACCTGTGACCTCAGATAATCCCACTGCATCCGATTGGCCATAGAATCATCCATTTTGGTCCAAATGTTCCATGGAACCCATCAAAGTACCAATCACCCGCCTGTGACCTCAGATAATCCCACTGCATCCGATTGGCCATAGAATCATCCATTTTGGTCCAAATGTTCCATGGAACCCATAAATGTGCCAATGACCCACCTGTGACCTCAGATAATCCCACTGCATCCGATTGGCCATAGAATCATCCATTTTGGTCCAAATGTTCCATGGAACCCATAAATGTGCCAGTGACCCACCACTGACCTCAGATAATCCCACTGCATCCGATTGGCCATAGAATCATCCATTTTGGTCCAAATATTCCATGGAACCCATAAATGTGCCAATGACCCACCTGTGACCTCAGATAATCCCACTGCATCCGATTGGCCATAGAATCATCCATTTTGGTCCAAATATTCCATGGAACCCATAAATGTGCCAATGACCCACCTGTGACCTCAGATAATCCCACTGCATCTGATTGGCCATAGAATCATCCATTTTGGTCCAAATGTTCCATGAAACCCATCAAAGTACCAATGACCCGCCTGTGACCTCAGATAATCCCACTGCATCCGATTGGCCATAGAATTATCCATTTTGGTCCAAATGTTCCATGGAACCCATAAAAGTACCAATGACCCACCTGTGACCTCAGATAATCCCACTGCATCCGATTGGCCATAGAATCATCCATTTTGGTCCAAATGTTCCATTGAACCCATAAATGTGGCTATAACCCACCTGTGGCCTCAGATATTCCCACTGCATCCGATTGGCCATAGAATCATCCATTTTGGTCCTAATGTTCCATGGAACCCATAAAAGTACCAATGACCCACCTGTGACCTCAGATAATCCCACTGCATCCGATTGGCCATAGAATCATCCATTTTGGTCCAAATGTTCCATGGAACTCATAAATGTGCCTATGACCCACCTGTGACCTCAGATATTCCCACTGCATCCGATTGGCCATACAATCTTCCATTTTGGTCCAAATGTTCCATGGAACCCATCAAAGTGCCAATTACCCGCCTGTGACCTCAGATAATCCCACTGCATCCGATTGGCCATAGAATCATCCATTTTGGTCCAAATGTTCCATGGAACCCATCAAAGTACCATTGACCCACCTGTGACCTCAGATAATCCCACTGCATCCGATTGGCCATAGAATCATCCATTTTGGTTCAAATGTTCCATGGAACCCATCAAAGTACCATTGATCCGCCTGTGACCTCAGATAATCCCACTGCATCCGATTGGCCATAGAATCATCCATTTTGGTCCAAATATTCCATGGAACCCATAAATGTGCCAATGACCCACCTGTGACCTCATATAATCCCACTGCCACCGATTGGCCATAGAATCATCCATTTTGGTCCAAATTTTCCATGGACCAAAATGGATGATTTTAGAGCTGAAGCTCTATACGAACCAATCAGTTCGTGCAAAATAAAAACGATGCAAGCATAAACAACGAAACAAAAACAAAGAAAGCAGCAAGCACAGCAGGTACATTATAAGCAGCTGAAGATCGACTGCATTTTTCTTCTTATATTTTACTATTTCCTGACTTTCATATAATAGTGACAAAATCCAAAATTAGATATTTATTCAGCGCAGGATATATCTGATATTTTAGTATATATATTATATTTGAACAATAAGTATTAAAGGCTGTAGGTATACCCTAAAGTATTCGCCAAAAACGTTGCATGACCTTCAAAAAATCTGTTAAAACGACCCCATACAAACCGCGCTGTAGGACGTAATTCTACGTTAAAACTATTGGCAATATATTTCGTTGTATGCTATTACCCAATAGATGTCGCTTTCTATTCAGTTAATGTGATCTATGCATCTAAAACAGTGATGCACAGCGTTGGCAGAGCTTCCAACACAAGCGCACCATTTTGGTCTTAGTATGTGTATATACAACAAAAATTCACCAAATAAATTGCGCATAAGATGCTTCCTGCGTGAAGATCAAACGCAAACTGACTCAACGCTAGCGTCGCAGAAGTTCGGTAGCTTCGTACACACGACTTGTCTGTGAAAGCCGAGGGCTCCCCGAAGCTCTTGTGTGCACCTCTGATCTAAAACAGCAACCGGTTGTTATTACGTCAAATTGTAAAAGACAGAGCCATGACTTACAGCCCTATTCTGGCAACTTAACTAAGCTCACCACATTAACAAAATAGTTAATATTAACACCTTGTAAAGGTTTCGTATTCTGGCAAAAAATTTAAAGCTCTTTTCTTAACTATTTTGTTAATGACCGAAAGCATCTTAACAACGAGTTTTATTTTAATTTTAAGCAAATAAATTGATGTGCATACGATATAATATCAATATAATATTGAATAGTAGTAAAGTAATGTAACAATATTGAAGAATGGAATAAGTTTTACTTCTTTTAAGCGATCACACTGATGAACGAAAAAAACTTCAAACGCCTTTTCAATTAACGCCGTTATTACAAAGAAGTAAAGTAGATTTTAAATCTTAGCATTTAAAAGTATCACTTTAAACATAAAATATGAAGCAATCTTTAAATTTCTTACTTCATAACATTCATTATTCTTTTTGCAGAAATAATAAACTCTGAAATAAGTAAGAAACAACAGCTGACGCTTGGTATGTATGCCATTTGCATTTTCACCATGCGTGGTGAACTTTAAAAGCTTTTTAAAGCTTTCAAGTTGTTAATGATTTGTTAGAATACGAATATTTACATTACATAACAAGAACATTAACAAGATATTCTTAACAACGCCGTGTTAAGTTAACAAGCAGAATAGGGCGGTTAGTCTGTTAAAGTCATGTCGAGTTGATTTGTTGACTCGAATTAGCCTGGTTCGATCCTCAGCCTAATCGGTAACTATATTTTTTTTTTTTTAAATTTTATATTATTATTTTTTTTATTAATTACACTGGCTTACAAATAACGAAAAGTTGTTTGTACTTTGAATGCCACTATCCTTTCCTCATGTAAAATCGGTCGCTAATTCCGAAAAAAAAAAATTTTTTTTTTCTGTCACTCCGTTTTCGAGATATTGCCCACTGTAGGGTTTTCAACGAAAAAAAAAGTTGGTTCCCCTTAATTGCATATATCTCCAGAACCAACAACAGTAATCAAACAAATGATATATCAAATAAAAGCTAATAAAATTTCTTACAAACAATGCAGACACCATTTTTTGGTCGAGTTGTTAGTTTTGGCGGAATAAATTCAAATTTCGGGTTTTTTTTTTATTTTTCAGAAAAATTTCCAAAAAAACACAAAATAGTTGAAAATTTCGTTAAGAAATCAAAATATTTAATTACATTTGATATTTTTTACTAAAAGCCCTTATTTTTTAAAGCCCAAAAAAAATAAGCTATTGTTGAAGAAAATCTATTGAGAAATGAAAAAGTTTTGTTTAATGGAACGAAATCACCCAAATTGTGTGATTATCAATTTATGCATTTGGACTTATTTTATTGCCATAAAAAAAAAATGAGAACTAAAGGTTGTTGTAATAAAATCATATATTCTTCATTTTTATTTTTCTTTTAATAATTTACATTATTATTACATTATTTAAATTGTATATAATTATTATTAATAATTTTTATTGTTGCATTAAATCATTTATATTGTTATTTACATTGTAAATAATTTTTATTTATCATTCAGAAATTCAAAATAATTAGAATTCTTGTTATGTCGTTTATTTAATTCGGGATCGGTTTCTCTGATGAGAAACCAACAATAGTCGCCCATCATTCCTTCGTCCCAAAATCCTTGGTACCGATTCTCAATTGCTTTCATCTGTTGGTGGAATCTTCTCGTATGCAACAATTCAACTTTTTGAGACCCAATGTTAAGGTGACATACTTCAGAAATCGTGAAAAACCATTTGCTATACATTTTACTAAGAATGACAAAATCTGCTATTGCGTAGTCATTCCTGGCTTATTTAATACCTTCGGTCAGCCGTACATTCCCAAAGAGTGGCGTTTGTTTATTGATAGTAGTATTAAATATGAATAACACGACTGGAAAATATGTTCTGATATCAAAGTCGTTGGTACACCACGTCGTTGGTAAACCACTATTACAAAAAGGACTGGGCAGTAGAGGTGTCAAAATATCGATGGCACTATCGATAGTATCGATAGTTTCATATTTTTGTGACTATCAATGAGTATTGATAGTTTTTTTTTTATTATAAAAACTATCGATAGTTCAGTAGGACTATCGAACATCTCTACTGAACATTAAAAAATAACCAAAGCGCGGGTAAGTTGGTTTTAGTAGGAATAATTAATTTTGCAATGTTAAGTATATCGAAAGTATTGAGTTTTAAAAAACATATGCTGTTATTTTAGTTGGTTTTTGTTATTTTTAATTGTTTCCTTTTTTATACTGTTACCAGCGACTAAAAATCCGATAGTGCCATCGATAGCGCTATCGATGGTTTCCTTTTTTTTGAGACTATCGTGAGTATTGATAGTTTTTTTGAAAACGATCGAAACTATCGATGGTGAGACCATCGATAGTTTGACACCTCTACTGGGCAGAAAGAATTGAGTCGAAATTTGGAGAGAGCAACGTCAAAAACGTTCCACTCGTCAAAAAGAAAACATAATTCTCCCACCGCTGCACATCAAACTTGGACTTATGAAAAACTTTGTCAAGGCGTTAGACAAAGAAAGCGAAGCATTCACATATTTGAAAACGATTTTTCCAAATCTTTCTGATGCCAAGATAAAAGAAGGTGTCTTCGTTGGATCGCAAATAAAAAGGTGTTAAGCGATCTTCAATTCGCAGAACTATTGTCACCAGTTGAGGCAGCGGCGTGGGATTCTTTTAGGACGACTGTTTCTAGCTTCCTCGGGAACAATTAAAGTGAATCTTACGAGAAAATAGTTAACGAGTTGCTCAAGAACTATAAAAAAATGGGCGTAGATATGTCTCTGAAAATTCACTTTCTGCACTCCCATTTGAATTTTTTTCCGAAGAATCTCGGTGACGAGAGCGACGAACATGGGGAAAGATTCCACCAACAGATGAAAGCAATTGAGAATCGGTACCAAGGATTTTGGGACGAAGGAATGATGGGCGACTATTGTTGGTTTCTCATCAGAGAAACCGATCCCGAATTAAATAAACGACATAACAAGAATTCTAATCATTTTGAATTTCTGAATGATAAATAAAAATTATTTACAATGTAAATAACAATATAAATGATTTAATGCAACAATAAAAATTATTAATAATAATTATATACAATTTAAATAATGTAATAATAATGTAAATTATTAAAAGAACAATAAAAATGAAGAATATATGATTTTATTACAACAACCTTTAGTTCTCATTTTTTTTTTTATGGCAATAAAATAAGTCCAAATGCATAAATTGATAATCACACAATTTGGGTGATTTCGTTCCATTAAACACAACTTTTTCATTTCTCAATAGATTTTCTTCGACAATAGCTTATTTTTTTGGGCTTTAAAAAATAAGGGCTTTTAGTAAAAAATATCAAAAGTAATAAAATATTTTGATTTCTTAACGAAATTTGCAACTCTTTTGTGTTTTTTTGGAAATTTTTCTGAAAAATAAAAAAAATCCCCGAAATTTGAATTTATTCCGCCAAAACTAACAACTCGACCAAAAAATGGTGTCTGCATTGTTTGTAAGAAATTTTATTAGCTTTTATTTGATATATCATTTGTTTGATTACTGTTGTTGGTTCTGGAGATATATGCAATTAAGTGGAACCAACTTTTTTTTTTCGTTGAAAACCCTACAGAGGGCAATATCTCGAAAACGGAGTGACAGAAAAAAAAAAAATTTTTTTTTTCGGAATAAGCGACCGATTTTACATGAGAAAAGGATAGTGGCATTCAAAGTACATATTGGCTGTAAACCAGTGTTATTTACTGTAACAATTGCATAGTGCAATATTTTTATTTTTTGTCACATCCTGTTGCTTGTGATAGCATGAACAAAATGTAAGCAAAATACAGCTTTTATTACTCTTTTAGTTATTATGTATTACATTTTTAACCTAAGTAACTATAATTCAAATTTTATTCCCAATTTATTAAATTTTAAAAATTATTAAATTTTCAAGTTTAAGATAGAATTTTATTAGCACTATATTTAGAAAAAAAAGTTAGGTTCTCTAGATTTTATGTTTCTAAAATATAAGCAATAAACATGGCATCGCGAACGCGACAAAAAATGGAACTCGTTTTCGACTACATCTAGAAAAATGCAAATATCTGCGAAACGAAAGATAATATTTTAAAGCGGTTAATTGTAAATTAAATAAGATTAATGTGGCTTTCAAGAAATATTTGTCATTTTGACATATTTCCATTAGTTTTTTTTTTATTGAGCTTAAGCCTGATCGCGAACGCGACATCTAGCACGCGACATTTTTTCTCATCACGTTTTTAATAGGAATTAGTTAAAGTAATTTCAGCTAAATATTGCATTACCTACCAAAAACATCGTAAATATTATTTGTGAGTTTTATATTAGTAATATTAATAAAAAAAAGAAACAGTTTCGATAGTATCGTAAGTGTAGACGTAGAATTCCGTTTTAGTTGTAGCCTCTTCTACTTTGTCTCTTTGGTCCGATTGTTTTGTCCATTTTGCACGTATATTTATTGATCTTCCGAAAATTAACAAATAAATGAATAACACTCAATTATGGACTCATTGAGCCCAAAACAAAGAAAAAGTAAAAATGTAAGTATGATTAAATGAGCAAGCAAAAGGAAACAAGCAAAATCTCAAATTTTTTCGATCATTTCGTTTAGTTTGATAGGTTGAGTTCATTGAATTAGTTGAAAAGAAGGCGAAGCAAATGCACTTTCTATTGGTGCCACTTTCGTCTCTGCCCGATATATAGTTTGCGAGCTACAGTCAGTTTAACTACTAATTTCAAATTAAAATTAAGATCCCGATTTTTAAAAAATCGTATGTTGTCTATATTTCACGCTTAGCACATGTCCTTTCCTCTCGTCTCTGTCTGATACTTAATTTGCGAGCTACACTTTCGTCTCTGTTCGATGTATAGTTTGCGAACTACACTCGCTAGTGCTAGTGGGATGTGGGATCCAAATTAAAAATTTTTATTAAAATTTTACGCTATCTATTGGGTAAAAGCATAAAACGAAATATGATCCAACTCGTTTTTTCATAAGAGTTAAATCTAACCGGATCACAGACCCATTTAATTAAATTTAACTGTTTGAGTTCATTGACTGAGTTGAAAAGAGGTAAATGACCTCTGGTTTCAAAATAGAGCACTAAGTAAACTAGAACAGTAGTGCATATATAACCCAATGCGAACCAATGCTTACAATACTACCAATACGAACTAGAACTTCCAGTTTCACAAAAACACGAACCTCAACTACACGTGTATTTCATTCATGAACTTCACGTGAAGTTCGTATTTACGTGAAAGTGCCAATGACCCACCTGTGACCTCAGATAATCCCACTGCATATCCGATTGGCCATAGAATCATCCATTTTGGTCCAAATATTCCATGGAACCCATAAATGTGCCAGTGACCCACCAGTGACCTCAGATAATCCCACTGCATCCGATTGGCCATAGAATCATCCATTTTGGTTCAAATGTTCCATGGAACCCATCAAAGTACCATTGACCCACCTGTGACCTCAGATAATCCCGCTGCATCCGATTGGCCATAGAATCATCCATTTTGGTCCAAATGTTCCATGGAACCCATAAATGTGCCAGTGACCCACCAGTGACCTCAGATAATCCCACTGCATCCGATTGGCCATAGAATCATCCATTTTGGTTCAAATGTTCCATGGAACCCATAAAAGTACCATTGACCCACCTGTGACCTCAGATAATCCCACTGCATCCGATTGGCCATAGAATCATCCATTTTGGTCCAAATGTTCCATGGAACCCATAAAAGTACCAATGACCGACCTGTGACCGCAGATAATCCCACTGCATCCGATTGGATATAGAATCATCCATTTTGGTTCAAATGTTCCATGGAACCCATAAAAGTACCATTGACCCACCTGTGACCTCAGATAATCCCACTGCATCCGATTGGCCATAGAATCATCCATTTTAGTCCAAATGTTCCATGGAACCCATAAATGTGCCAGTGACCCACCAGTGACCTCAGATAATCCCACTGCATCCGATTGGCCATAGAATCATCACTTTTAATTTTAATTTTAATTTTAATTTTAATTTTAATTTTAATTTTAATTTTAATTTTAATTTTAATTTTAATTTTAATTTTAATTTTAATTTTAATTTTAATTTTAATTTTAATTTTAATTTTAATTTTAATTTTAATTTTAATTTTAATTTTAATTTTAATTTTAATTTTAATTTTAATTTTAATTTTAATTTTAATTTTAATTTTAATTTTAATTTTAATTTTAATTTTAATTTTAATTTTAATTTTAATTTTAATTTTAATTTTAATTTTAATTTTAATTTTAATTTTAATTTTAATTTTAATTTTAATTTTAATTTTAATTTTAATTTTAATTTTAATTTTAATTTTAATTTTAATTTTAATTTTAATTTTAATTTTAATTTTAATTTTAATTTTAATTTTAATTTTAATTTTAATTTTAATTTTAATTTTAATTTTAATTTTAATTTTAATTTTAATTTTAATTTTAATTTTAATTTTAATTTTAATTTTAATTTTAATTTTAATTTTAATTTTAATTTTAATTTTAATTTTAATTTTAATTTTAATTTTAATTTTAATTTTAATTTTAATTTTAATTTTAATTTTAATTTTAATTTTAATTTTAATTTTAAATTTAATTTTAATTTTAATTTTAATTTTAATTTTAATTTTAATTTTAATTTTAATTTTAATTTTAATTTTAATTTTAATTTTAATTTTAATTTTAATTTTAATTTTAATTTTAATTTTAATTTTAATTTTAATTTTAATTTTAATTTTAATTTTAATTTTAATTTTAATTTTAATTTTAATTTTAATTTTAATTTTAATTTTAATTTTAATTTTAATTTTAATTTTAATTTTAATTTTAATTTTAATTTTAATTTTAATTTTAATTTTAATTTTAATTTTAATTTTAATTTTAATTTTAATTTTAATTTTAATTTTAATTTTAATTTTAATTTTAATTTTAATTTTAATTTTAATTTTAATTTTAATTTTAATTTTAATTTTAATTTTAATTTTAATTTTAATTTTAATTTTAATTTTAATTTTAATTTTAATTTTAATTTTAATTTTAATTTTAATTTTAATTTTAATTTTAATTTTAATTTTAATTTTAATTTTAATTTTAATTTTAATTTTAATTTTAATTTTAATTTTAATTTTAATTTTAATTTTAATTTTAATTTTAATTTTAATTTTAATTTTAATTTTAATTTTAATTTTAATTTTAATTTTAATTTTAATTTTAATTTTAATTTTAATTTTAATTTTAATTTTAATTTTAATTTTAATTTTAATTTTAATTTTAATTTTAATTTTAATTTTAATTTTAATTTTAATTTTAATTTTAATTTTAATTTTAATTTTAATTTTAATTTTAATTTTAATTT